>JAAVTI010000224.1:0-63462 GCA_011947335.1 Phytophthora constricta
ACCTGTACGATCGTATTCGCGATGCGTACCGAAAGGACGCTCATCTGGCGCCTCTCGTGAGGAGTACCTTGCCGCAGGCACGGAAGCACAAGCTTCATGGTTGTCACCGCGACAACGCTCACAGCTTCATCGCTACGTGTGGACCGACGAGCTCCTCTACTATCGAGTTGAGCCGTCGGACCCTCCACGGATTGTGGTCCCCAATGACGAGGACCTGAAGTACGATATACTTCATGAGGCGCATGATCTCCCGTCAGGTAGCCACCTCGGCCGGGAGAGACCTTCTCATCAGTGTCCCTCACCTTTGGTGGACTCACATGTACAAGTGGGTCGCACGATATGTACGCACGTGCGAAACGTGCCAGCGTGTTAAGCCTGCGGGCCACGCTTCGGCTCCCTGCAGAGCCTGACGGTGCCAGTCGACTGCTGGAAGTCGATGAGCCTCGACTTCATTTTTGGCCTTCCGGCCGATGCACATGGCAACGCCGGCATTTTGGTGTTCGTGTGCCGCCTGAGCAAGATGGTTCATCTTGCTCCTGTGCCCGTACGGTCACGGGCGAACAAGCCGCCGCGCTGTTCTTGGACAACGTGTTCCGATATCACGGTCTTCCAGAGACCATTGTCTCGGATCGAGACCCGCGGTTTACCGCTGCCTTTTGGAAGGCTCTGTTCTCACTCCTGGGAACTCGGTTGCTGATGTCAACCGCGGACCATCCTCAAACGGATGGCCAAACGGAGCGGGTCAACCGCGTCCTTGAAGACACCTTGCGTAGTGTCTGTGGAACGACCGCACGAGTGGTCGTCCACCCTTCCGTTGGTTGAGTTTGCACTCAACAATGCGTCACACGCATCAACAGGGTTCACCCGTTCTACCTCAATGGTTTGAGGCACCCCTGGTGCCGCTCACCTACGCGGCCCCACGAGGCTTCCGTCGTAAGTGGGGGGAGGCTCGGAAAGCACTTTCCTCCCAAGTCAATGGTTTGACCCCAGCTTCGCTAAAGAAGCAGTTGTCGACATTCGTCGACAACAGGCTGAACATAATCAGCCGCGTGCGAGACAAGATAGCACAGTCACAAGACAAACAAAGTACTCTGACAAACATGGAAGAGGAAACTTAACAGTGTTTAATGTGGGTGACTTAGTCCTACTCGACACTAGGAACCCACCGCTAAACGCTGTTAGTGCTGTTGACAGCAACAAGCTGAAGCACCGCTTCATCGGACCTTTCGCGGTCCTGGCACGCCACGGCAATGCCTACACCATTGACTTGCCTAAGACAATGGCGATGCACTCTACGTTCTACGTGGGGCGTCTTAAGCCATACCAGGCCCCCAGGCTCCGGCCCCTCCCCTTGCGGAAGAGGAGGTGGCCCCAGGAAGGACTCAGCTCTTCAAAGCGAGCCTGCGGCTGGGGGCAAGAGACGTTGGAACGTCAGGCTGCACAGGCGCCGCGACATAAGCTGTCGAGTACGACCGCGAGCCGTATGGGTACGCCGATTGCTCCCAGGCAGGGTATGCATACCCAGGCCTCTCACGCGCCGAAACAGGCTGGCGAACAAGCTGTGTCAGCCAAGACTTGCGCATGCAAGGCCTCGTAGTCGTCCGTGGAGCGCGACGACTCACCCGATCGTGGAGGTGCTCAAAGTCACGGCCTTGACGCTCAACCTCATCACGGAGAAAGGCAATCACCCTGGGCTGATGAGCCTGGCGAGCCGCGTCGCCACCAGGCCCCATGCCAAGGGCCATATCGACCGCATAGAGCCACTGTTGGAGGCTCTGAAACTCCTCCCGGATCCACCCCGATCCTGCAGAGCTCGCCGACGAAGGCAATGGAGCCCTCTGAGTCTCATATGACTCAAACGAGTAGTCGGGAGCGGCCGCCACAGGCGCTCCTTGACCGGAGCGGAAACCTCCACTACCACGTTGAGCGAGTGCTCCGTGAGAGGCGCCACCAGGGGCAGACCCAGCTCTTGGTGAAGTGGCGCGGGTATCCGACTTCGGAAGGTACCTGGGAGCCGATTGAGCGGCTCCGGATTGACTGCCCGAAAACTGTCGAGGTCTGGCAACAGACTCGGCGCCTTCGTAAGTCACGCGCTGCTTCTTAGCAGCGCCGCGAAGGGTACGGACACCAGACTGTGTGCCGTACCCACGCTCTGATGCAGAGCCTCCCGCCTCACCCTGCTCGAGTCGGGAGATCTCAGCATAGAGCTGACGTTTGCTCACCGAATGAGCAAACTGGACCCGTAGGTCCCGCTGGGTCAAAATATGATCCAGCTGAGTTTCGGCCTGGAGCTCTTTGAGATTGAGCCCTTCAGGGACTCCCAGTGCCAGAAGAGAGCTTCGGCCTCGTGCTCGGTGTCCGCTCCGGCTGGACCCAGGGATAACCCCATGCGCGGTATAACCCTCCCTTGTTCTCCGGCTTCTTGCGACGAGTTGTGAACTCCTTGAGAGGAATTCTGTGCGGCGCAAGAAGCACGCACCGAGCGGCCTCGAGGTCCTCGCTGAATAGCGAGACTCTCTCGACGAAGACACGCTCATACGCATCCCGGGAAACATGCCCACCAAGGAGCTTGCGCGGCTCGTGGAGCTGGCCTAGGAAACGGTCAGCCCCAGAACTCTCGTCAGGTGGATAGTAACCCTCCTGACCGGCCAAGTGCTCGGCCAACGCGCTGGACTGGCGAGCATCCAAGAAGTCCTCGTGTTGCCCATCGAGATCGTAGGCGATCTCTAGTGGCATGGGAGGCTGGGTTACTTCGCCCTCTTCTCCCTCGTCACCTTCCTCGCCAAGGATGGCCGACTCCCCAGACTCGGAGTCACAGCCAAACTCTTTCTCCCAGGCCTTATCGGCCGCGGACATGGGATCGCAGGTGTGATACGTCCGCCCGTAGAGCCGGACGTTACTGTCCCTGTCCGAAGACGGGGATTGCGAAGCTTTCCGCTTCTTAGCGCTTTCGCACTTGGCCTTGGCTGCGACCATCGCCTTGAGGGCCTGGGTGCGTGCCTTGCCTTGAGCCAACGTCAGAGGCGGGTCCTTATGTTCACGTGGCTCCTCGACACTGCTCGGAGCAGCTTCCTTCGGACTCGCGTCCTTGGCCGTTGGCTTCTTCGGGCTGTTCGATGCAGTACCCTTTGGGCTCGCGTCCTTGCCTGTCGGCTTCTGGCGTGGCGCAGCCGCCTTGGGACTCGCGTCCTTGCCGAATGGCTTGGCGGGACTGCTCGATGCAGCGCCCTTCAGACTCGCGTCCTCGGCCGGCGAAGCAAGCAGAGAGGGATTGAGCTCGTCATCGAGCTCGTAGTCGACCTCATCCGGATCCACGTGGTCCAGGACGGAACTCGACCTCGTCAGAGGCCAGACCGCAGTGTCAGTAGACACTTTGGCACCCTCCGATGCCTTGGCGTTGTCCTTGGACTTTGCCGCCTTCGACTTAGACCGTGAGGTCTTCGTCTCGCGAGGGACTGGTGCCTTCTTCTTCTGCGAAGGCATTCGAAATACCGGGCTGAAGTGGAAGCCTGAGGGTGTGCTAGGCGAATTGCCGAATGCGCATCTAGCTGCAGATGCAACTAACAGTTGGCGGGTCGATACCCGTCAACAGAAAGGCCTCAGAAAATAAAGAGGCCGAGGTGTCCCTCAGATAAGTGGGAGGGGATGTAACGGGGTAACCTCAGTGTACCCTGGTTACATACAGAGTGACACGCGTCACTCTTTCGGACCGCTGGTCCTGGTTCATAAATACCATGAACCTACATAACTGTATACAGCCTTAGCGTCGTGTGGCATACACGAGCGATGTGGCATACATCGTTGGGCTCTAGGAGCCAACCATTCTACATTGACTTAGATCTAGTATAGTTCATAGGAAGTTTGTATTACAGGCCAAACTTGCCTTAACTATAAATCTACTCAGTCTTATATCTAACCTATAAAGCCCACCGGTTCCCTTACGACCAGGAACCCCGTGAACTGCCGTTCACTTGGAGTTTGTATACTCCTAAGCACTTCCTCTGTGCAACGTGCTGTGTGCCCCGTCACACAAATCCAAGTCATTTGCGGATCGCCCCACACCCTTTGGGTCCTATAGTAACCTGTCGTCTAAGTGCGACTCGCTGCTATTTACTGAAGTATAGTTTTGTATGGCTCGGGCGATTGGCGGGTCGATTGGGCTTGGCCCAGTTTTGAGTAGAACTCACAATATAAGGAGGTAAATTTCGATCGAAAGTGCCCCCTGTCGTGCTACCGGTGTGATACAGTTCATGTCCCCTAACCCATTTCAAGAACTTATAAGTGGGGTCTGTAACTAGGGCTACGCGAAGGCTGGGATAGCTGTGGGAAAGGATTATATTTTTGAGTAGTTAAGAGCGCGAAACAAAGTCGTTGTACCGCAGACAAGAGCGAGCGCCAATGTGTAATATAGGCAAGACAAAGCTGTTAGAGGAGCGGCGAAGGTTCGGTCCGTGACGGAGACTTCAGACGAAGAAAAGGTGAAGAGTTGTCACGAGCGCTGTACCAAGCAGTAAGTTCGGATGCGGGGGAGAGCAGGATCAACGCTGGCGGATGCCCCCACACCAACAACGATGGAGCGGAATCCACCGTAGTCGGAAGGTTGTCCATCTGTGATCAGTAGTGGGAAGCCAGGGCTTGATGGGAACTCGTCTTGAGCGTGCTGATTCCACAAAGTACAAATAGTTTCGGTCTCCGTATCATCTACGACGACGAGATCTCGCTTCATGAGGGGTTTCCCTATGGACGACATGATGTGCTTGATAGTGCCAATCGTTACCAGAATAGCGACGACGTTTGCCTTGGAACGGCCAGATATCGTTTGCAGATCAGTGAGACTCGTTGAGGGTAGAGAGAGATGGCTGGTAGCTCAATAAAGGAATATACATGCTGTTGAAGGCTTGAACTTGGTGTTCATCGCCGGATAGCGGCACGTTCAGCTCATGGTGTTGGTGGTGCTTTCTTACGCGGTCTACTTCTACGGCGACGAGGAGCTCAATGTAGTGGATTAAGTCGCGACGGCGCTGTTTTTGCTGCCCTGGCTGCTGAAAACCGTGGCGGATGTGCAGCAGTGGAGCTTTACTCAACTACGTCCTGGATGATATATATATATGTATAATAATTTAGCAGGTTGCCGGCGTATTGTACCTAATAACAGCACAACCCGTACATGAGCATGGAGAGAGTACATTCCGTAGTGAACATAGCGACGTACTCTGTGAGCCCTACCTCATACGGGGTACAACCCCGTTCGTGAATGTGGAGACGTATACTCCGAGTTAGGTAGATACACTGCACGTCTGTGCCCACTCAATTTGAACGTTACTATGGAGACCCGAACGTGAACGTGAGAGCGGACACTTCAAGAACAAACACGCGGAGACGTACATTGGAGCATAACACGTTCGTGAATGTGGAGACGTACACTCGATAGATTCGCGGTGTGAAGATTAAACGAGATAATGAAATGTGAAATAAGTGAATTAATAGTGTAGTTGCTTGCTGAATGCACCACAGGAGCGCGCGAGAGTTAGATGTCAATCATCACGAAAACATGCAGGCAAGAGAAGAAAGTGCTTGAAAGGGCGTCAGTAATCGCAAAGGAATTACACGGCCGTGGGGGACCAGCCGTTGATCCACGCAGATTCCTTGACGATTGATGGCACAAACTGGTGGGGATAATTCTTCTTGAGCCACATTAGAATCTCGAGGTGCCCATAGTCGGCCGCGAGGTACGGTGCCGCGCGAGAGCACTCAGCACGACAAGCATCGCGCAAAAACAGCAGTATATCGAAGTGCTCCGACCCAGCAGCGTTAGCGATAGCTTGCTCCGTACGCCTTCAGGGCGGTTCGCAAAGAGCCATCGTAACACGTTAAGGTGGCCTCTTTTAGCTGCCAAATCCATAGCGTTAGTAGTACATGCATGACCGTTATCGTGCAGCCAGCGGACAACAGCCAGGAGTCCATTTCCTGCAGCTTCATCCATTGCGTCGATTGTGCCATGTTGATGACAATACGTTTGAAGCAGTAACACTCCACGCCGTTTACGTTACAGCTGCACGTCACGCCGGACTTGTCCCTGGCCGCGGGATAGTCGCCGGTGGCTACAGCACCGAGCTGCCTAACACGCACACTACTCTAGCTACACACGCACACAGTCGGTGGCTGACTTGTCCTGGTGTCCTGCCGGTGTAATCGGGCTGACTCTCGGTAGATCGCCAGCGACGCTGCGCCGGGGCTATGGTACCGGGGGCTAGACTACCCACTCTTTGGCTGCAAGTGTCCTGCGTGCGGGCTGCTGATACCGACGATCCACACGGGGCTGCTGATACCCGTATGCTGCACCTAGAGTCACGTCGTTGTAGGTCTGGCGTGTGGAGTTCCTCTCTGCTCTTCTTCTGTACTCCTCTGTATTTAGTCCTTATGCCTTTAGCGTCAAACCTACGCCAAGCTGTGTTGCTGCGAGCTGTGTGCTCCACCGCAAATCAAGAACTGCGGCTGGGTCTCTAACCTACTCATGCATCCTGGGCTAGCGACGACTCGCGCCGCCTGTCGGCCGTCCATTTCGCCTCCGTCCTTCGCTTCGCGTCCTTTCGGCGTCGAGATCTTCCTGCGAGAAGATCTCGACCCACGCCCCACGGCGGGTTGGCCCACCGAGGTTGACCCGTCGTCTGCATTCCTCGTTGTCCGTCGATCGCCGCCCGTTGTCGTCCGCTGTCCGTCCCCTGCTGTCGTCCTTTATCCGCCGCTTGTCCTCGTTCTGCTTGATGATGTCTTCTGGTGTCCGTCTTGGTCCTCACTGTCGTGGTGGCATCGCCTACCACAGCTACTCCAGTGCTGGACCGGCGCACGGGATTTCAGCACTGTTACTCTCTTCACCTTACCTCCGAATCGTCCTCGATTCGTTCGACCTGTTGCTGACCTTCACGCCGTGCTACTGCTTCTCTTGCGGATCCTGCGCTTCTGCTACTGTCGGTGGCGGTCGTGTCGTCTGCGTGCGTGCTCTCCGCAACGCCACTATTGCTGTCCTCGCTGAGTGCTCCTTTTTCTTCTTGGTTGGTTCGTATCCGTCCCTCTTGCCACAGTTGTTCATAGTCACGCTGATTGACCCACAAGCGTGCGCCTCCTGTCGTGTCAAGTCGATCACCCACGATTGCAACTTCGAATTCAGAATGTAGCGCCCTGTGCGCGTCCTGTACTTTCGTCGCCGACATTCCACCACGGTTTGGGTCGGACCGATCTTGGCGAGGCGGGATTGAGGGGCCACGAAGCTGTCGGCTCCTCGTCTACCGCGCCCGGCGAAGACATAAACTCTTGGCTCCTCATCTTCTTCATCGCTGGCTGATTGTTGCGCTGTGGTTGGCTGGCTGGACGCTTCTGCGACCTCGGATGTTTCGGCTCTGCTCGTATCTGCGTGCTGGGATGTCGCGTCAGCGGCGTCAGCCCCGGACTGTCGGCTGTCGGCAGCACCTGCACCTCCTGACGCGGCGCCCATGCGGTCGGCTGTTTCTCCTCGCTCGGCGGCGAGTGCTGCTTCTCTGGTTCCTGCTCGTGTCGGACTGGCGGCCTCACTTCTGCCGGCGTCGCTGGCTTCGGTTCCTGGATATGGCGCATGACGCACCCGTGATCGGGTTCTCCCCGCGATGGTGTCGTCAGTCGTCGTGGCCGTGGTTCGTGCCCGCTTCCGGTTGGGCTTCGGCTCTGCTCGGGCTGCTGCGTTAGCATCTTGGGGTAGTGGCTCGGGCACTGCGGGTTCTGCTACTTGGCTTGCGGTGTCTGCAGACGCTCTCGTTCGGGTCGGTGCGGCAACTGGTGTGCTTGTGGGCAGGTTGGCTTCTGGCTGGCGGCTCTGTTCTGGCGGCGTCGCGTCGTTATCCGTCGTAGTCGGGCTATTTATGTCCGTTTCCTGACCGGCTATTGGCGGCGCCAATTCCTCCGTGTCGTCAGCATCCACGTCCGCGGCGGCGATGGCTTCTTCTCTCAAATCTACGGCAATGTCCTTGGCCATCTTGTCCAGTAAGTTAGAAAGGTAATAATAGCTGAGGAGGAACGAGCAGTGTGTCACTAGCTCTCTCCCCGATTCCAGCATCAGGACCAAGTAGTTGTCATAACCAGCAGCCTCAACAATTTTGCATGGGCCTCTCCATCGATGACCAAACTCTGTTATTCCCGGCCCTCTCGCTGGGCGGTACACCCACACTAGTTGTCCTGGCCTGAACGCTCCTCGCCGCCTCACGTTTCGCTGGTTGTAGTAGATGGCTTGCCGAGCTTGCTCCTTCTGCAACGCCACCGCAGCCAGCTCTCGCGCTTTCTGCAGGTCTTGTAGCAGCACTGTATGATAGTCGTCGAGTGTGCTGTGCGGATACACTAGTCGGCTCCGCCGTAGCAGTTCCGATGGCGTTCGTAGCTTCCTGCCCATCATAAGTTCATTGGGCTGATACCCATGAGTGGCATGGATTGACGAATTATACGCGTAGAGAGCGCAGGGAATAAAGTCATCCCAATCATCTTGCCCTTCGTCGACGTAAAGACTCACGACGTCCTTCCAGGTGCGGTGAAAACGCTCCACTAAACCCAATAGATTAGGCCTGTATGGTACAGGAGTCGATTGCTTGCCTTGCATCAAGGCCAACAGCTCCGCTGTCGCCTTGCTGCCGAACTCCATTGCCCCATCCATCATGATCTCGCGCATGGGCCCGTAGACGAGCACCACCTTATCCATCAGGAACCTTGCTATGACCTTGGCTGTGTGCTGCTCTACTGCTGCCGCCACGGCGTAGCAGTGGTGTACTCCACCGCTGCGATCACGTATCGATTGCCGCCTTCAGTCACGGGCAACGGGCCTGCCACATCGATGGCCCACCGGTCACTCACGTCGCCTCTCCGCACGCTTCGTAGTGGCGGTACGACTGCCTTCGGTCTCGCCTTCCTGGATCCGCAGTCTTGGCACACCGAGACCCAGTTAAAGGTGGCTTCCGCGTGTGTGGCCACCAATACAGCCGTTTCAATCGTTCGTATGTTTGCGGGCCTCGTAAATGGCCCGCCCAAATACTGTCGTGGGCCTCCTTGAACGCCAAGGCCCAGTACACTGCCAGCAGCACTGTCTTGCACTCTCCCGGCGCCACTTCCACGCTCACCATCGCTGACGAACACGCGCATATCCCGGTACGTCCTCTTCCTCTTCAATGTCTGCACCATGACTGACTTTTCCTGTTCGCGCTTGATATCTTCATCGGTAAACTGCACGACCCCCATCTCAGCAGCCTCGACGCGACGCACCATTGTCGCATGTATCACCTTCACTGCTGCGCGGTCGAGTTCGTCATCGGCGCTACCGATTGTTGTTCCTTTCATTCGCTCGCTGGCTCCCTCCGTGCCTGTCGGGACTGACGTCGTGGTCGCTGCTGCCTCCTGCGCCCATCTGGCTTGGCACTGCCGCACCACCTCCATTGTCAGCTCGGCCCTGGTCATGATCGCCGGCCTGTCCTTCTCATCGTCTGGTACCGGTTTGGTTATCGACGCCGCGGGTCCCTTGCATTCTGCCATCCTTTCCGAGTTGTCATCGGCGCTATTCTGGGCCCCCACGTGTCTGACGCGCGCGATCGTCTTTGGTCTGGCCTCCGACCTTGTCGGCTCGTCCGCGGTCCCTTTCGGCTCACCAGCGGGCGGTCCAATCACGGGATCGTCGACTGCGTCGTCTTCTCGACCGATGGTCGCCCCAGTACTGCTGACAGGGCCACGCGACAGAGCATCTGCCACGTGGTTCTCCTTACCCGGCCGATATTGGATCTCAAAGTCATATTCTTGCAACGTTAATGCCCAACGATGCAAACGGCCAGCTGGTTCCTTGGCTGTCATGAGCCATTTCAATGCGATGTGATCGGTCACAATCGTGAACCGACGCCCATATAAGTGGGGGCGGAAAAGGCGTACAGCCCACACCCCGCCAGACATTCCAATTCCGAAATACTATACTTAGCCACGGCGGGGCTGTTCACCTTGGAAGCGTAGGCCACGGGTTGATCTCCGTGCCCTTGGTCCTGAGATATCACCGCCCCGAGTCCCGTTTTCGACGCGTCCATTGTGAGCTTAAATGGCAGCCGGTAGTCGGGGTAGATCAACACCGGCTTCGTGCTCAACCAGGCCTTGGCCCAGGTGAATGCTTCCTCCTGTTCGGCTTCCCAACTCCATTCCGTGCCTTTCCGCAGTAGTTTCGTTAATGGCGACATCCGTGCTCCAAACCCAGGTACAAAACGCCGATAGTAACCCGCCAGGGCTACGAACCTCCGCACTTGCACCTCATCCTTGGGTCTGGGAAAGTCGACCACCGCCTTACGATCTGTTGGCTGGATGCCGGCCGGCGTCAAGTCGTGGCCGAGATATTCCATCTTTGTGGTCGCAAACGAGCACTTTGAAGGCTTCAAGCTGAGTCCAGCTGCTGACAAGCGCTCGAGCACAACTGCCAGTTCCACGACGTGCTGCGCCACCGTGCCCTTGGTGAATATAATCACGTCGTCCAGATACACCAGACAGCAAACCCAGGTCAGACCTCGCTGCACACAGTCCATCAAGGGTTGAAACGTGCTGGGAGCATTACACAAGCCGAAGGGCATTCGCAGAAATTGGAAGAGTCCTCTCCTCGTAGTAAATGCCGTCTTGGGCTTGTCTTCCTTGGCAACCCCAGTTGCCAGTACCCGGCGTGCAAGTCCAGGCTTGATAAGCGCTGCGACCGATGTAGTGCTTCCAGTGTCTCGTCCACTCGAGGCAATGGGTACACGTCTTTAACGGTCACCGCGTTGAGCGACCTGTAGTCGATGCAGAACCGCACGCTGCCGTCCTTCTTGCGCACAAAGACCACTGGGAATCCCCACGCGCCTTCTCCTAGCTCGATGACTCCATTTGACAGCATCTCGTCTATCTCCTTGTCAATCAACGCATTTTCCGAAACAGCATGCCGGCGTCGTCGCTGCATTATCGGCGGAGCGTCGCCAGTGTTAATGTGGTGTTCCACCCCGTCTTAGCCAAGGGTGGACACCCAGGCTTCTTTTCCACGATGTCCGCGTACTGGCGCAGTACAGCCACCACCAAGTCTCGATCCGCTGGGTTCATCTCACCGATGTCCAGTTTCGCTTCTTCTGCTAGTGGCTTAGCATCGTCCTTCTTCAATTCAGCTACCCATTCAGCTACACGGCTCCGTTCCAGCTCGCCATTCAGTGCGAGTATCTGCATCGTGTCGTCCGTCGGCACCCACGTTCCTAGTGCCTCTCGTGCGGGCAGCTTTTCTCGTCTCCCTTCCACGTTTAGGACTGCAACGCGCACCATCCCGTTGCGTACCGTGTCCACAGTCGGCACTATCAGCAAGTGCCTCTTCACACTTGGCTTCGGGACGAAGATCCCCGTCGTGCCCTCGTCTGCGTCCACCAGCAGACGCACCACGCTGTGCGTATTGGTAGTTAACTTCACGGTCTTGGCCAACCTCACTATCGCTGGTCCACCATGTCCGGCTTGCTGCAACGAGGTCACGCCATGACACGTAAAAGGCAGGATCACCTTCTGCCCTTCGCTGTCACGATACTTCAGTTCCCTGGCTCCGAAGTCCATATTGATCTGCCGCGCAACCATCCAGTCTTCTCCGATCAGGAATTTATCAGCTTGACCTTCCACCACCAAGGCGTCCACGGTGATGCGCTGCTGGTACGCTGTTGTACCCACGAATCGCCTAACACCGAGTACTCTGCTGATGCCTCCCCGAAGCCCTCCACGATGTCCACCGGCGCGTTGCGCGTAACGCATCGGCCGTACTTACGCAGTTCGACTCCCGCCACACTAAATTGTGCACAGCTGTCTAGCCGCACTTCTTGCGTGTGTGTTTTCGACAATGCCAGCAGGGCTGTAGGCAAACAGCTCCGGTCACCACTGCCAGTTGCTCGTCACTGCGCGACCCTCAACTGTGCGCCGCCGTCACCTGGTCGCAGCTCCACGTCCCCGTAGCAGCAGCTACGTTCGTAGTGATAGGCTTGGCGCTGCTTCTTCCGGTCGACCTCTGCTCGCGCGGCTTGGCCTGCCACCATCGCTGCCCGCAACTTGTCCACGCGCTGCTGCTTCCGCTGTAACCGTTTCACTCGCCGTGCGGCTCGGTACTGCTTGGCCTTCTGAGTCACCTGTCGCCGAGCTGCTCGCATTTCCGACAGCGCTCCCTCCTCTGCTAACTGAGCTGGCACCTCTGCCTCGTATTGCCGTAACGGCTCCTCCCAGTCGCGTCTGCTATCTCCGTGGGCGAATCCCCGCCGTCGGGTACTCGGGCCATCACCGATACTGCCGTCTGCTCGTGACCCGGTGTCGGCTTCCGTCGTCTATTCGCCGATGACGCAGCCTCTAGCTTCCGTACTACGGCGGCTGCTATATGTGCTCCCTTTCGCTGTCATCGCTGCTGCTGTAGGTCGTCGGGCTCCCTCAAGTCTGTGATCACTCGTCGCACTATCACTGTAGCACCTTGGCGCGCTCTTCTCGCGCTTCGCGGAACTCCGCCATAAGCAGGCCTTGCGTCACTGCTGCATACTTCTCCGCGCGCCGCCTCCGGTTCTTGGCCGCCGGAGTCCTTCCGCTGCTCATTTTGGCTGCTCCCGCTTCAGAGCAGCCGGCAACCGCACCGCGCTGTTCGTGCACTTGTCGCCAGCACTTGACTCTGCCGCCACCAGATCACACCTCTTGCTTCACGGTCTGCCTTGTCTTCTGGCGCCGTGGCCGTCGGCTCCAGTGTAGCCGGCCGAACCCCATCCTCGTCGGCTGCTGCGTCGCCTGCTGTTGGCACACTCGCCGTCTCCGCGCGTACCGCTGTCAGGCCGCGTGTCTCTCTACTGCTGCTCTTCCCCCAGGCGTCACCGCCCTGGCCCTTGACTGGCCATTCTTGGTCAGTGCCAGACCGGCACCTTCACCCGCGCCGGCGCTTGCCGCTATCGTCCGTGAGTACCCTCGCTTCCGCTTGTCCCTCCTCTTCCGTGCACGTGAGTCACCACCGACATTCCCCGCGTGAATCGCCACGTCACTCACATTTATCCTCCCGTCCTCCGCCCGTGTCAGGTTGCCCTGCACGCTTCCTGGCTGCCGTCCTGCCTGTCCACGGGCATCACTGATCTTGTTTTCGTTTCCGGGGCATTGCTGAACCTCGGACAGTAGAGCCCCGCCTCTACTGCCGCTGCTAGTTTTCCTGGTCTGGTGCGGGAGACGTGGTGCTGTTAGCCGTGTTGTTGGCTGCTGCGGGCGTCTGCTCCTTTCGCCGCTGCGGTTGCTGCTGACCCTGACCGTTCTGATCGGAAACTCGCACATTGCATTCGCGCCACCAGTGACCCGCTGCTCCACAATAGTTGCACAACGACTCGGCCTTCCTTTGCTGGATCGTACGGGTGCTCCGGGACCGTAATTCTCCAAACCGCCACCTCGATTGCCGTATCCCCGGTTACCTCCACCACCACGACTACCGTTGTAGCCCCGACTGCGGTTGCTGCTTCTCTGGTTGTCGTTGGTGGGGCTGCGTGGGCTGGGTAATGGTGTCGACCTGTGCCATCACGGGCTCTGCTTCCCTTTCAGCGCCTGTGCCTTGGTCTTAGCTGGCTTCTCGGGCGCCTTGTCCTTAGTGACCCCAGCCACGAGCATCATCGCGCGAAGCGCAGCGAATGTGAGTGGGTCACTCTTACTACTTTTGTAGCGAATGTGAGTGGGTCACTCTTACTACTTTTGTAGCGAATGTGAGTGGGTCACTCTTACTACTTTTGTCCAAACCGCTGACAGTTTTCCCTGCTGTGTCAAAGTTTGGTGGAGAGTCGGTTTCGCCGCCGAATCCCAGCCCCAACCTCTTCCAATCAATCGGATCTGTCACATCTGCTTTCGCCTTCTTCTTCTTAGCGGCGCCCGTGTCGCCCTCGTCAGTCAGTTCGCGGTCCTCGCGGTAGCGGCGCTTGGCTACCCGCCAGTCCGTTATTATGTGACCCTCCCCGTATTCGCCACATTTGTCGACGGCGAACTGGACGGCCTCGTCCAGAGTCTGCGGTTCTGCGGTACGTATTTGCGTTGCGGTGACCTCGTTGTTGACACCATTAATGAATGCTTCCACGTAGGACTCGTTGCTCACTTGCTTCCCAAAGCCAATCTCCGTGAGACTGTCAGCGAAGCTGGTCAGACGTTCCCCGGGCTGCTGTACGCCCTTCGCCAAACGCTGCTGAATTTGCCACGTGTATCTCTACGGCCGTACTTCTTCCTCATCTTCCTGACCAGGTAACCTAACGTCATGTCTTCCTCTTGGATGCTCTCTGCGATACCGGTGAACCATTTGCTTGCCGCACCTTTCAGGTGGGCGGTTGCCCCGTAGAAAGCTCGTCAGCGTTTCAGGTGTCACCGCCCAACCTCTCCTGCCGCTCGACTTCGTGGAGGATGGTGGCTAGCCACGCTTCTACCGACTCGCTTGCCGTCCCCTTGAAGTCGTCGATGTGCAGTTGTTTACACTTTGCTCGTCGTGCTGGTGCGGGAGCGGGTGCCTGGACAACCACAGGTGCCGGTGGCGGTGCTGCGGCGACCGGCGGTTCCATGATGAACCGCTTCATCATGGAGCGTTGCTGTCCTGGCGTCAATGCTTCCCACCAGTCCATCGACTCGAGCTCGTCGTCCGGCTGTGTCTGCTGCGGGCCAGCGTTGGAGTTTGGCTGACCGGCCGCTGCTCGTGCTGCTGGCTGCGCGGACGGGTTTCGACTGGTGGGTGGTGTACCACCGCCTGGCCCATTACCGTCATTGCCACCACCACCATTTCCATGGCCATCGCCGTTGCCGCCGCTGCCACCACTGCCACCATCGCTCCCCTGGTCGCTGTCGTCGTCGTCTGGGTCGTCGTGAGGATCGCCTTCGCCTCCAGCGGCGGTGATCCTGACATTGCTGCTGACCTGCACCTCGTCGTCATCATCTCCGCTGGTGCCAGTATTCAGGCGCAGCCTCGTCGGTCGTCGTCGTGTCTTCCGTTGCATCGGCGTCCTCGAGCGCCTGTTCGCGCGGTCCGATCTTGAGGTCATCTTGCTGTCGTGGTCAATGCACTAGATTGCCTCTGCTCCCTCGCTTCTGTCTCTCTGCTTCTGTTTCTCGTCCTCCTCCTCTGCCTCTGCTTCTCGTCCTCCTCTTCTGCCTCTCACGCTGCGGTGACGGTCCGTGCCACTAGGCCAAGCCTCGTGAAGGTCCGTCTGTCACTGCCTCAATCTCCTCGGGAGCCAACCGTGTTGGAAGGCCCCTGTATGACCACCAAGTAACACTCCACGCCGTTTACGTTACAGCTGCACGTCACGCCGGACTTGTCCCTGGCCGCGGGATAGTCGCCGGTGGCTACAGCACCGAGCTGCCTAACACGCACACTACTCTAGCTACACACGCACACAGTCGGTGGCTGACTTGTCCTGGTGTCCTGCCGGTGTAATCGGGCTGACTCTCGGTAGATCGCCAGCGACGCTGCGCCGGGGCTATGGTACCGGGGCTAGACTACCCACTCTTTGGCTGCAAGCGTCCTGCGTGCGGGCTGCTGATACCGACGATCCACACGGGGCTGCTGATACCCGTATGCTGCACCTAGAGTCACGTCGTTGTAGGTCTGGCGTGTGGAGTTCCTCTCTGCTCTTCTTCTGTACTCCTCTGTATTTAGTCCTTATGCCTTTAGCGTCAAACCTACGCCAAGCTGTGTTGCTGCGAGCTGTGTGCTCCACCGCAAATCAAGAACTGCGGCTGGGTCTCTAACCTACTCATACATCCTGGGCTGGCGACGACTCGCGCCGCCTGTCGGCCGTCCATTTCGCCTCCGTCCTTCGCTTCGCGTCCTTTCGGCGTCGAGATCTTCCTGCGAGAAGATCTCGACCCACGCCAAACCACGGCGGGTTGGCCCACCGAGGTTGACCCGTCGTCTGCATTCCTCGTTGTCCGTCGATCGCCGCCCGTTGTCGTCCGCTTTCCGTCCCCTGCTGTCGTCCTTTATCCGCCGCTTGTCCTCGTTCTGCTTGATGTTGTCTTCTGGTGTCCGTCTTGGTCCTCACTGTCGTGGTGGCATCGCCTACCACAGCTACGCCAGTGCTGGACCGGCGCACGGGATTTCAGCACTGTTACTAAGCCATTGCAGAACATGAAGGTGACCATTGGCGGCTGCGGCATCAACTGCTTTGCTTGTGCACCCCTAGTTCCGGTTTGTATGAGTCCACTGAAGCATAGCTAGATGGCCCTTAGCAGCAACTTTGTTCATAGCCGTCGTCGTGCAATCTTTCTAAACGGTTATAGTGCAACCATGTGAATATATCAAGTTTCTTGGCCGTGGCAGCATTGTCCATTGCAGCGCGAGTGCCCGTTAAAGGGTAATGCGTGTTAAGCCACTGCACGATCTTGAGGCACCCATACTGAGCGGCGACGTCGAGAAGATTGCCAGACCACGACATACGAAAGTTGTTGTGTAGCCATTGGACAATGTCGAGGCGGTTGGCCATAATTGCGGAGACCATAGCTCTTGTCGAGCAGCCTTCGTAACGATTTCTTGCCAGCCATAATATTACAGCGAAGTGGCCGTTACGTGCTGCGAGATCAATTGCGGCGTCAGTGGACCCCTCCGAACGATTTCCATGAAGCCATTGGATAACGTTGAGGTGTCCGAATACAGCGGCGATATTCATAGTCTCTGGGGCGAAAGTTCTGGTTTTTGGGTGGAGCCACTTGATAATATGGACGTGCCCGTTGCGAGCAGCGACATTCGCGTTGATTCGGAAAGGCTTCTGCATTCGGGAAGCCAATTCGATAAGAGTATCCAGACAACCATATTCAGCAGCGCGAGCGAGTTGGGTGGGTGTAGGTACTTGGTGGTGAACATCCATAACCCAACTCACCATGGCGGGATCTTGGTGCTGAGCGGCAAACCACAGCAGGTCTTGCGAAGTGAAACGAATCGTGTTTTGGCGAAGCCAGATGAGGGTGTCAAGGTGTCCAAATCGAGCAGCTTTAGTCATTTCGCGCCCTCCCCAGCAAGCATCAGCGCCTTGTTGGCGGAGCCACTGCAAACACCCGATGTTACCAAGCCCAGCGGCAACCGAGATTGCGTGTGTGACGATGAAACCAGGATAACACGCCACCAATTCCTTACAGAATGTGTCATCACCACTTCTTAGGCCAATTGTAAGGGCTTCGTTAAAGTCAGCGGCGAGCTGGAGTTTTTCCGTTCCACGAACGTCAGGCGCTTGGTGAATTCGATGAAGAAGACGGCGTGATTGTAGAGTCGCTGCTTGAATGAGCGTAACACCGTCAATCTGGAAGAGGAAGGGTCTACGAGCGAAGGACTACACCGATATGCTTCGGGATGAAGCGGCGGGTTACGCAAGTAGTCGCCGTCAGCGGTTCAGGTTCCCTCCAATTAGCCATTGTCGTTGTCATCAGAAAATCGCGAACTGACCAAATAGTACGCAAAGGAAGAGCGTACGTGGTGATGGTGGGGGAAACTTGTTGTCTATTCGCTTTCAATCGAGCTGCTCATCTTTCCTTGCGGAAGCACGGAAAAGCACCAGTGGCGAATATCGCGCTGTGCATGGCTTAAGTGGCGGTTCGAAAGGGCTGTGCGCAATATGTTCTGATAGACTTCGCAGACAGTCTCAATCAAAAGCCTCTAAGCTCCAAACTTGAGCTTACTCAGTGCAAAATTGTTAATCGTCATCTTTTAGTATTCGATTGATAAACACAGGCAGCTTAAAACGACATCGTGCAAAGATTGATGTCGGATTAGTTTTTATTCATCTCCGTTATCCATCCTCCACTTTGTCGTGTAATTATACTAGGTCGTAGGTTGTAGAGAGTGGACCTACGGAAGCCACCTGATAGCGGAAAGCATCTCAAGAATTTAGCTGCTGTAACTCGGGACAAGCCGACGTATATGTGCTCAAAAGCCCACTTTGGTGAATGACGCTGGGTCGGCTCCAAGCTTAAAATCACTCTGTGCAAGGTAGCTCCTTGTGCCTTCCAGACTGTCATAACTAAAGCAATGTCCACCGCGTGGTGGATATACGTCAGAGTACATGGTTGTGATAGAACATATCTTCCAAGGTGAACCGTGCGCTTTCTGCTTTTAGCTCCCAAAGACCAATTGGAATAACAACACCAGATGAAATCTCGTTATTCTCGCGTGCCAGAAGATTGTTTTCGTCTGGCCAATGTGCAGCTGACCAGTTATTTCCATCAGAATCCACTAATTGAACATTGATGAAGTCGGGGGCAGGGCAGGTCAACCACGGACTGATTAGTTAAACGCGCTTGTTCGATCAAACGGGTAACGGCTGAATTAGCATCCGCGTCTTCCCAAGCCATATAGTGTAGCCTGCAGGAAGTTCCATTTGCAACCCCCAACCCACATTACCGCTGTAGACTTGAGCCGGTGCACCAATAGTGAAGTAGGCAAACAATTCTGGATTCGCGTCTTCGTCGTATAGAAGAGGCTCAATTTCGTGAGGCAGTTCAGTTTCTAGTTTTCGCTTCCACCGGAAAAGTAATTAACGATGTCGTTTAGCAAATACCCGAGCCGCACAACTCGTTAACCCCTTACCTCCCGGACCGAAAAGTCGATGTATATTTGGTCTTAAGTTGGAGGTCCAACATAAATTAATATAGAAATTTGTATGGACTGAAAAACAGTGCGGCCATGTTACCAAAAGTGAGCAGGGTTGTTTCTTGTAAAAAAGGGCACATCCAACATGAGGGACGCTTATGATTGACAATTGCGTCCAGGTGGGCATCTTATGTTGATAGGCTCCACATTAGTTTTGTACTTTTTATTAGAAGCGCCTCGTCGTTGGAGTGTTGCACGCGTCTAACAGGATGTGTTGATTCAACTCAGCCAATAGAAAATGGAAAGCAAAGACACATATATTGATTGCACGTTACCATGCAACAAAAAAGAGAAATCCATTCAGAAACGCTTCTCCTTCCCGCATGACGACAACCCAGTCCGCGTTCTCACTTGACCTTCGCCACTACCCACCTCAGCGCCCCCTCCGTGTTGCTTTCGCTTCGCCCTTGGCGGCGCCGCTTCTTTCCCGGCCGCTGAGCGGGCGGGCGATCCCGTAGCCTGTGCTCCAGCTGCAGACGCCGCGGTATGTCGTGTCCATTGTCCCAGTCAAGATGCCATATCTGAAAGCAGGTTTTCTCCCTGCCCTCACGTACGACATTGCACATGTATTTGCTGCAGAAGACACGCCACAATCGGTTAGCGCATTTGTCACGCAAGGAAAAACGACATGAATGAGTACGTACCGCTTGACACCAGTCGAACACGCAGGGCAGAAATACTTCGTGTACTTACGCGGCGCAGTTTGGTATATCGCGCAGACTTTGCAGGTTCTGTGGCGCTTTTTCTCGCCCTGTGTGGTGTCAGCGCAGTCCGGGTTCTCTGCGAGAACATGCCCCTCGTCGATGGTTACATTTGCATGTTGACGACTTGGTCCTTCTCTCGGACTTTGCGATGGCGAGGCTGCGGTGCGGTCATCAGCGCAGGTCGCGTTCTGCGTCATCAACATACGAGTCGTTATGTTGGAGTTTAGTAAAACGTCGTACGGCTAATGTTGACAAATCCAAGATAATAGTTACCTCGATAGATTCGAATGATTCTGCGTCCACAGCCAGCATCTGCTCCATCAGCACTTCAAAGAATGCGTAGTGCTTCGGGGGCCGCTCGTCATTCACACGCTTATTTTAGCGGTACACGATGAAGGCATTGACGAGAGCCATGTCCAGCAGGCCCAAGAATAGTGTTTTGTAGTACTTGCGCGTCTTGTACGATAGTTGCACACTGTATCGCTGCATTCGGAGCTGGTCGTGCACATCGACACCTCCCATGAACCGGTGATAGTCACGAACCAGCTCCGGTGCTTGAATTGCTTGCATTTGTCCCTTCACACGACGCACTACAACACAATTTAGTCAAAATTAGCATTATCACATATCATTTCCCAAAACATGCCCACTTACTGACAGTAACCGGTGAGCGACTGCCCCCGTTGCTGAGCAGGTACACCGGATTCCGGTCCATCCACATCGCCGCAGTAAGTTGAGGGAACTGCTTGTTTTCCGCAAGCTTGGTCGTCCCCTGCGGCGGGATCACCTCCTTCACCCCGTTCACCGTTCGCTCCCCTTTTCCGTAATTACCCCCTTGGCAAAACCCGCCCGTCGTGTTTGTATCGTACCAGTAATGTAAATCCTGCGATGAAGAAGTTCCAGGGCGAGCTTCACCGATGTGTAGAAGCGGTCCGTCACCAAGAGACGCCAATGAGACGTCGACGAAGGCGGACATAGCACGTTTAGGTTTCTGAGCACGGCAGCTTCCCGCAGTTATTGTCGATGGGTACCGGAGTTCGGAGATGCTCCTTGGCGCCGCAATACACCTCGATTCTATTACATATGTTGGATATACACGCGAGTTAGTGACTGTTATGTTAGATCATCCAACATAAGGACTTGTGCCAAAAAATGCGGCGACCTAAAGGTCACCGATAGCATACTAGCACACCTCATGCAGTACGATGTATCAGCACATGCTGCGACGAAAACCTTGGTCCCCCACTTGTGGGGTTTGTCCTTGTTGAACTGTCTTGTGGGGTTGTATCGGGACCGCGACGGCAGCGTAGCTTCATCGAAACTGATGATGGGGGTAGCTTGTAGCCACGCGCGAAGGTCCTCTGCAGTACGTCGACGATGGGCCTAATCTTCCAAGCTCTGTCGATGTCAGCCTGCGGCGACTTGTTGTTAGAGAAGTGTAGATATCCCATAATGTGCAAATATCGATTCTTGGGCATGAATCTTCCGAAACGACTTGCAGGCAGCGCACCAGTCTGAGTCAATCCCCAATGCGCGGCGATCCCTTTTCTCATCGGATACAGCATCCGAGCAATCAACAGACCCACGATGCGCAGCACCTCCCATGCCTCAATCTCCTTGACATCCGCGAGACGTCGTCGGATATCGGGCAGCCGTTCGATCTCCTGGCCCTTCCGTCTCTGTTGCGCCTGCATGACTCGGGCACGACCCGGAATTGACTGGGCGTGGTATCGATTTGACTCCACAGCAATTTGAGCCCACATCTTCGGCGGCAAAAGTAGAATAAGAGAGCAAGAGGGTCCTCTGCGACCGTCATCACACTCGGGGAGGGTCCGTATGGACCCTCATAAATCTCGTTGTACTCGGGATTTGGACCAAACTTGGTTGGATCTATACGAACACGTAGAGACTCTGTTAGATATGTTGATTTATGTTGGATCACAGGCATGCTTCAAACACTTATGTTGGATCATATGCAACATAACGTACCATACTCCCACCCGGAAGCCTTCATCTCGCGCACCCTCGCTTCGCTCTTTGCCACCGACAGACACAGCGAATCGGGGAGTTCTGACGCAATTGCATCCTCCTCCTCATCCGATAGATCTCCAATCTCCCAGTCTTCTTCCCAGTCCTCCTCGTCATCCACGTCCGAGTCCTCGTCACTGTTCAATCCCGTACACCCCAGCGCACCCCCGCTCATCAAATTCGGGTCACCGTCGACAACACAAGCGGGGGCCACGTGGGTAGCTGCGGGACATTCGGTGGCTTCGTTTGCGCCGCTATCATCATCACTTTCATCGTCGGATTGTAGAACTCCACGTCGGCGCTTGCGAGCTGGGCTAGCGCTCTCTCGTCCAACACTCGCGCATCTGCTCTTACCAGCACTACGCATTGGAACCAGCGGTGGCCGCGCAATGTGGGCGGGGTCACCACCTCATCCGCAGCAGCCACACTATCCACCAAGACCCCAAGCGCACTGGCCACCGCTCGTTGACTTGATTCGTCCAGGTTTGCTGTGCGTGTCGACTTAGCGGCGGCCTTCTTTTCGCGCGTCGCAGAGGTGGCAGAACTCTTCTGCGCCGCCTGCTTGCTCTGTCCCGTCACCGAACAGCGTTGTGGTGCTGGCGGCGTCCACGCACTCATAGTGTCCTTAGCTTCCGGCTCTGGTGTCTGCCCAGCATTTTTTTGCCGTCTGCGTGCGCTTTCTGCTGGTTGCGCAGCTTGAGGTGCTCTCGGCGCTGCTCTTCGAGCGTGCTGTCAGCACTCTGGGGCCCCCGTCGCACAACTTGTAGCTGAAGAAGTCGTTCCGCGTCAGTCATTGTATGGCGCGGTGTCTTGCCCACACCCGCGACCATCTTCTTCTCTCGGCGCGTTTTCAAGAATGACACTGATTGAGCGCTGTAGGCCACTCGATTTTGATGGGTGGCGGGAAGGAAGGAGCCTTTCTCTTTTGCATGATTGTCTATTTTTGGTGGCTTGGGGAATGAGAACCTAAGCCTGTGCATTTGGCTTTTATATGTGCAAAATTTATCTCGATCTAAGTATAGCCAATAGCGCAATACAAATACCAAGTGAAATTTTCGCTTATGATGAACCGTTCATCATAAGAAAAACTGAACAAAGATGCCGACAAAATAAATACACCTCTTATGATGAACCGTTCAACATGCGGGAAGTAAGGGGTTAAGATGGCTTTATCGAAGTTGTTCGTTACAAGGATTGTCATCTCGTCCAGCCATTCCATCTCGGCTATAATCTCGGTTTCGGAAAGTTCAGTTGTGATACTCTTTGCGACTGGAGCTGTAAGCGGCCGAAATAGACGGATTTCATCATTTGTCCATTTAAGCCACTTGGATATTCATTTGAAGCGCGCGGCACGCTCTCAAATTCGCTTGTTGAATCGGGCAGGTTGCAGCTCGGTGTTGTTCATGCAGAAAGTGTACTCCAAATTGGCGGAAAATAGCTCGGCTAGCTAGCGACTTTGGACAGTTAGTCGAATTGTAAAGCATTTTGCAAAGCGGTGTACCTCCCGTCACATCAAGCTGTAAAAAGTCGCCGGCCTACAAGCAGGAGCGGCAGCGTTATGATAAACAAACAATACAACATCACCAACACTATAATTGCGTAGGCTTACCAAAATGATTGAGCATCCTCCAAAGAGCTGGTTGTTCTTATAAATCGCCCGAAGTCTTGTGTCGAGCAATACAAGAAATTCAGCACTGAGCATAGACATCTCATCGACGACGATGAGACGCACTTCGTTTGTGAATGTTAGACGCAATAATTCAAAATCATTGTCACCGAGTTCTGACTTGCGTAGGACTTTAAAAGCCGAATGGAAAGTTTTCCCCTTCTAAGTGAGAAGCCCCAACTCCTGTCGAGCAGATATTTACAGTTCCAATAGTGTGCCGCCTGAGAAGCTTTGCAATACGTCGAAGTAATGTGGACTTTCCGTGCCACCCCCGCCGTGTAAGACCGCCAATGTGTGCTTCAAAGCCCCACGGCCTTGTAAAGCTGCAACAATGCGATCATATAGCACTTTTTGGTCATCTGAGCATTCACCTCGCTCAGTAGCGTCGTCCGAGGTTCCGCTCAATGTGTCTACAACTGAATCAGCTTCATGGTGAAAACCTAGTTGAGGCTTCACGATATCCACCACCGGTGGCATTACATGTATTCTACGTACAATGCGCGATAAATTGACGTCTCCCAAAAGATGCCCACGAAAACTTGACTGTCATAACGAGTTGGGTGCTCCATCTGCAACGATTCACACGGAATTATGGACCCAAAGGCCGATCGCAGCGCCTTAACAGCATCGATAGATGCTTGGTTTTTGCTGCAGTGGCAGCGGTTAGAGCGACAATTCGTCCATATTAAGAGCCAAATTTTCATCGTCTTCGTCGTCTTCTCGGACGACGAAGACGATGAAGCGAATGGAAATTAATGAAAGAACAAATTCTCTCATTCCTTGATGAGCGATGACTTTTCTGCAAAATATTCTCGATGTACCGATAACGTTGGCGGTTAATAAAGCTTGCATGCCCGCTATTCCATCGTTGACAGAGTTGATGCAAGCCATCAGGCGTTAATTCGATGTCCGGAGCACCGTTGGCTTTCCACGGTGATAACAGACAGATAATGTGTTTGCTGAGATAAACCGATGCCTGCCCGTTTTTAGTAACGAAGGTGACGGCGCCCCCCTCCCAACATTGCTGTTTTGAACTTGCCCGGACGAAGCCTTGGAAGTGGGGCGATAACGGATGACTACAAGCTAGGTCAAATCCAGGTCGTTTTGGTCTGCCTCGCGTTGATCCAGAACTCTGCGCAGAATCGCTTTCGCTTTCTCTAGGGAGAATATCGACAATCATTTCAAACTCGAGTGGCGAGTTCTTTTACGATGAAAACGATGGTCCGCGGTGATGATACGACTCAGCTTGCGTCACAAAAACAATCTTACCATCCTTCTTAACATCCGAGCTCCTCCTTTGACGCTATTCGTAGTCGCATCGGAGCCCGTAGCTTCGTGGTCCGCTGTTGTAAGCAACATTTCTAGTTGATCTTGAATTGGGATACCTTCATCGGAAGACGGTTCCATGTCGTCGTGTAATACGGGTTGAACGTCACCTTCATCTGTATTTCTTGCCACTTCACTTGGCGGTGTCATTGAATCGACAAAAGCGACTAGTTGGCGCGGGAAAATGTACCAGAACGTATCACTCGAAAGAAAAGATCGGTGTTTCGCTAGCGCATACACCATTAGAGCGTGCGACCACTCATGCGCCCCTGTGAAAGCGTTAACAGTACGTGTCGCCAAGTGCTTAGCAGTACGCGCGGATGTACCGCTGTCTTTAGCAACACTCGGATACTTTTCAATATCCGCCAAAGCTGTCAACATCACTGCTACACCATTCTTCAATCCACCTTTCTCCTTTGTCATGTAGGCTTGTTGGTATTCTTCAACCATATCTCCTGCATCATTCCCATTTATTACTGCGGAATTAGTATGTGACTGAGAAAGACAAGCAACCGAGAGATTTGTTTCCACAAACATCGTATCGGTCTCTGGTCGGTGTTGTTCCCACACAATGGCTCCCTCTAAATGTTCTCTCAGCAGGCTTTTACTCTCGAAAGTTCTTTTCTGGTCGATGGAGCGAGCTATTTCTTCGTCAATCACATTAATTTCGAACTCAGCACGCCGCCGTTTGTCCAGTTGACTTGGACGAGTCATCTCAATACGCAATGACTTTGTTAGGTCGCGATGAATACCTGCTGGGCGGACCAGTCTGCAAATGTATCTTCCGCGAACACCTTTTCGACAAGTCAGCGAATGTTTGTGAGTATTCGTGGATAGCGCTCGTTTCTCTGCAGCAGCGATAAAGCCTTTAATATCTTCAGCAGCATTGGGAAAATCAATTTCAAAAGCTCGGGGCAGCACAGGTCCATGTTCTCGATGCCACTCAGCGTACCAACTACGAGTTTCAGGCGATATAGTCGTACAACAAATTGAGTCAAGCCATCGACGAGTTGCAGGCCATAACGCTGGACATCCAGTCAGTCTAGTAAAAGACCGGGATGAACAGTCCCGCCGTAAACAACAAGATGGGCATGTAGAAGAAGAAGAAGAATACGTTGATTAACTAGGGAGAGGATTTCTCGTCATGCTATGCTAGGTAGAAAGCAAAGACTACAGCAAATCCAACAAACTACATTCGAGGTGTCCAAATTCGGTGTTGGGGTAGTAGTTGCTCAACAGGTGTTTCAAAGCCTAATCGGCTGAGGGTTGAGAGGAGTGCTCAAGATGGGCATGTAGACGACCATCGACTTGGGGTTCAATTACTCCAGTAAAAGTCGCCACCCGTCCATAGGCACCAACCTGCCGCTCGAGAAAATTACGAGAGACACGGGTGGCCTCGCTGTCCCGACAGCAAATGATATCTCGGATAAGCGACTGGAGTCGTCTTTCAAAAACCTGAACAGATAGCGCAGGGTACATATTGGAAACCTGTAAGCGTTCACGCGCACCAGTCGGAATCGAGATAGGCATGTCGTCAAATCTGCACTCCTTCTTTGTTAGAATGTTCGATTGATCGTTCCAAGCATTTCGATTACGTAGTTGTGCCACTCGATGCAGTAAGAGGTCGTCATGCTCAGGCGGGGCAATTGTAAGCCAGTGCTGGCCAACCCCGCAACGGTATCTCATTGCGCCTAGCTTTGGTCTCGTTGCTGCTCTTTCAAATGGCGAAAATGGTACAGTCATCCCGATCAAAGAAAGAATCATTAGCAGTACCGCATTTAATCGTTTTGGCTTCTGACGACTCAGGATTTTCCTTGGCATATGTTAATGCCTGCTTGAATTTAAGAGTCGTTGCCAACTTGCCAAATCTTTCCAGCGTCTTGCTGTGTGTTTGACCAACTCGCGCTGCCTTTTGAACTGCTGTGTGCCGCTGCAATTGATTGAAAGCATCGCTGTGAACATAACCGACTTTACAAATCGGCCATCCCAGTAACGCATGAAATGCTCGGCGTACGATTGAGGCAACGGCCCTGGTGGTAAAGGACCCGATCCCGTCAAGAAAAATTCGGAAAAAGTGCCGCCAAAAGCTTTGCGTTTTCGCACCACTCCGCATACGGAGAGCTACCACGTTTCACTACTACAATCGGCACCGTTCGCTCTGAAGACAAGACGTCCTGGTCTGTTGATGGGGAAGTGATTGTATTAATCACGATGTCGATAATTTCATGAACAGAGCCGTTGTCATTGTGATTCAACGCGGGTAGCACAGCAGAACTCCGGATAACAACAGTTTCCCCAGCTCCCGCCTGTACGTTATCCGGTAAATCATTAACCAAATCTTGGCCGTAGCGTTCGGCTGACGCTTCTTCTTCAATGTTTGCAATCAAAGCAGACGTGGTCACGTGAATAGTCGCTGCAATGTTGCTCTCGGTTTCGTTAAGTAAACGTCGCCGCTCAGGCGTATCTTCGACCACAATATCCTCTTCCCGAAAAACGTCATTAACTCGTGATAGAACGTTTAACCATTCATATACATCGCTGGCCGGAATCGCATACAGTTTACGAAATTTCCTTTGTTGTCTACGCCATTCTTCAAGCGGTCCGATAAAAGTAACCCGTGGCATGCAATCGACATCAATTCGCGGCAGAAGTTTTGCAAGTTCACATGGTCCGCTTGACGGGACACAAATTGCATGTCCACTTGATTGCTTTCCAGAGAGTGAAAGTTCCATACCAAAACACCGACCTGGGCAAATTGAGGCCAACGCGACATCACTTAACAAAGGTAATTGCTGAATTCTCCCATAATCGTGTCCAGAAGCTACGCTGAACTTGCTCTGTCGAGGCCCCTTATTGCACGTTTCACACAAACACACTCTCTCGCAATCCCGTACCAGCTCCGGAATCAAATAATAAATGTATTCACCGTCAAAATACACTTGTCGATAAGACCGCACTATTTTTGCTGGTGCATTCCGAAACAGTTCCACCTTTTCCACTTCGGAAAGACGAACTTCATCCAAACATCTAGACGCCGGAAAAATTCTTTGGTCTCATCGTTGTGTAGCAATATACGCCCGCACGATGCACAAGCCCAAACATCAGTCGCTTCAGAAGCTTTCCGACGTGAAGCTGCTTGGCACTTTGCTATATCCGACGCTTTCGGAAAATCTTGCAGCACCTTTTTTAATCGCTTGCGTACTCCTGCACTTTCTTCTCCCTGAAGTTGCTCGTCCGCAAAAACAAACGCACCAGGGTCAACCCCACAGCAGTGATAATACGCAAGCGCCAACGAGGATATTTCGTAAAATTCTGACCTCTTGCCATAGTTTCAATCTCATCTTGAGTAAGAGAAGAAGCCTCTAGTACTTCGTTGCCCAAACGACGTAGTAAGGTCGCATCTCCTTCTCGTCTAGACGCACGGCGCTCGTGCTGTTGCGCTGCTCTCCGTTCATGACCTGCCTCAGCTGACCGTCGCAGCGCACTCAACCGTGGCGTCTGTTCTGCGCGCTGCTGTGCCCGACGAACTCGTTGCTGTTCCGACGGCGCCTGCTCCGTACTTGTCTGGTGCTGGTTCTGCTGCCGCTGTAAGGCACGACGCCGTCTCTGCTGTTCATTTCTTCTTGCACGGCGCTCCTCGTCCATTTTCTCCTATGTGCTTACTCAAACACAGAGTCACATACGTTCTAGCGCTTTTCATCGCTTTCTCCGACATGGCTCGCTTTACTTGCTGCGTAATTGTTGAAGTCACATGTTTTCTAGCGCTTTTCAGCGTAATCTCCTGAGAGTGCCGTGCAACTCCACCAAGTTTTTGGTAGCCATCACCAATGAATTCGATGCTTGTCACTCACCACGAATCCGTGTAGTTTCACCAACGCAACTGTGAGGATCACCTAGGGAAATAACGTTGTGCGTCGTCCTTCCGTCCTGCAAAGTGCAAAGGGCCAGCTTCCTTTCGCTTAGTTCCTTCGTTGTCGCTAGTTTCTTTGAGTGCACGGGCCTACTACATCACCTAAATGTGAAGCGGCTGCAACGGGCGAAATGCTGCACCTGGACCTGTAGTGACGCACTCACCCCACTTCAACTCGTACAAATATTAAGTCTACAACGTGCAGTTATCCCCTGCAGGTGCTGCTGCTTCAAGCATAAACCTCACAGGACGGAATACGCCTCTGTCAAACTCCACGCGCTCGTGAATCTCGCCAGCAAGCACTCAAGCGAGCTCGTTCGCACGCTGTTAATGGCATGGCAGGCGATAGTGAATCCAGCAGTCAGGTTCCAACCATATCAGCACCTTGGCCAGAAGGTTGCAAAGGTTCCTTCACGCCGAAAAACACAAGCTGCGGGCACACATACTAGGAGGGGCTACAGGGGAGCAAACGGAGAAGATCTACATATTTACTGAGAGATTCAATGCACGACGTATATTATTAATTAACATGGAAATTTGATGGAGCAAGGTTGAGATCACTAGGACGCTAGCACGATGTACTTATTGGCTGAGAACGGACGGCTACGTGATCTGTATTGATGAGAACTGGTGGTGATATGTATTATTTCCTTGGTGATATGTGCTACTTCCTTGGTGATATGTGCTGCTTCCTTGGTGTGGTGCCGTTGATGAGTTTTTTTGGTGATCTGTGCAAAATGCTTGGTGATAGCTACAAAAAACTTGGTGGAACTACACGATCCCCCATCACGGGACGAATAATAATAGTATTGCATTCGCTTTCTTTTAAGTACCGTTTTTCTGATTCTATAAACTTCAACGGGGGGCTGCACTTTCAGGCTTCACTGATTCGGCTTCAATTAGGGGTAAATCAAGTGGTAAATAAGAGTGCTTGTACATATATGTCGTTTCATTAAAGGAGGGGCTTCGCCCCAACGCTGCCATACTTCGAAGACTTATAAGCAAGCGGTCAACACAATATATGTTGATTTAAGAATGTTTGCAATCATCAACCTATCGTAGCCCTCTCTCCGAGTTTGATTGTTCGACCCTTAAATATTGTCTTGTGAATGCACGACTCTGTGTCGAAGGCAATCATGCGTATGACAGCTAGGACGTTATCAGGTGCAGCCGCTTGTCAGGTAGATCGCAGCACATTTTTCTCACAAGACCCCATTCCTTGTCACCAATGCAGTCTGGCTTTAAATTCGCGTTGTATTTCGGGATCTTCTTCGTCACAGCCTCAATGATGCACATCCCTAACGCGTACACGTCAGATTCTTTCGTTGCGCGGCCATTCCACACTCGGGGATTTCCAATACTTTGCCGCTGTTGCAGGAACTGTTTTCATCTCAGGCATAAAGCTTAGTCCAAAATCAGTGAGCTGGGCCTTACAACCTTCCTCAATCTGTGTGTCACCACTCTCATTTTTGCCGTGAATCAATTCGTCAATGATAAGGATATTGTCACCTTTGAGATCCCCGTGAACAATATTGTGCTTGTGAAGGTAGTGTAACGCTGATGCGGCCTGGAACAACAATTTCCAGACGTTTGTCTTACGCTTCGTCTGGGACTTAAAGCCGAGGTGGTCTCCCTTTTGTCTGCCAAGTCGCACACGAAGAAATGCTTATCGACCTTGTTATTTGCTCCGTACAGATTGATTATGTTCGGATGGCTCAAAGGGTACCAAACGTCGAGTTCGCGTTGAAATGCGTCATCGTTTCGCTTGTTAAGGATCTTTATTGCAACCTCAGTGCCGAGCCACGTTGCAATGTACACAGATCCAAAACCTCCACGATTGATACCCTCGACAAATTCCACGTCGTCATAAGCAATGAACCACTCGTTGTCGCTATCTGGCATTGCATCAGGGACGCCTGCGTTCTGCAACAGAGATTCAATTAATTTGTCTGTATCGTCCGATTCAGCTATCTCCATATCAACAGCTTTGTCCTTCCCAGCTTTTAAATTGAGATTAACTTTGACTGCGGCAGTTTCGGCGATAACGCTTGGCGGATGAGGTCGATCAATATCGTCGTCTTCATAATTGTCGTCATCATTGTATGGGTGTAGACCAAAATTATATCCGAGTTCTTCGGGTTTGTTATGAATGTAGGCATATTGTTCCAAAACTAACTCCTGATAAGATAGGTGACCGCCTGCACTTTTGCCCGGTCGATTGCTTGTCACTGTTTCGATCGCAGCTAAAATCTTAAGCTGGCGAACGACCTCTGCAATCTTCACTCGTTCGGTTGGGTCAAAATTGCACATTCGCTTCACTAGCCCCCATTGGTATTTACTGATGTTTGCGGGTTTCAAAGGAATCATTTTCTTTGAGACCACCTTCTGCCTCACGGCCCGATCGTGCAAGTTATTGCCCCAAGGGAGTTCTCCAGTTGCAGCTTCGATGACCAGAATGCCCAGTGAATAAATATCAGAGGCGAACGATGGTACCTGCCCCTTCAAAATCTCTGGAGCTATCCATCTAATATCGCTCGCGCTAGATTTGTGGGCCGATATACGCTTGTTCGTGACCGAACTAAGATGAAATCCCGATAGTTTGGACTTTCCGTGATGCCTTTCCAAAACTACATTTTCCTCTCCACGATTTATCTCTGAACAATCACAGGCATCTGGTTTGGCTTTATTCCTGCCCTTCACCACCAATACACTGTCGCACTTGAGATTGTTATGGATGATGTGACGTGAGTGCAGATATTGCAGAGCAAAAGCGACATCTAATACTCGCTGCCATAATTCGTCTTGATGATTGTGCATGTACATCTTCAGCGTACCGAGAGAGACATATTCGCAGACGAAGAACGGTTTTGGAATGTCATGACAAGCCCCAAAAAGGCGTATCACGTTTGGGTGCTTTAGATTGTACCACAAATCCGCGCTAGTAGCAACGCAGTGACTAGGATACACTTTCGGGTTCACCTTCTCAATTGCAACCACGGCATCGCTCCATGACCCAAGGTACCGATAACTGATTCGGGCCTTACGGCATGGCTCAAACTCGGCGGTAAATGTTTCATATTGATGAATATACCAGACTGGTTGAGTCTCACAGGAAACATTCACATTATCACCACCTCCCCCACCACTGCTGCTGTCTCCTCTACCAGACGAAGTATCCTCTTCTCCATCTAAACAAGGTGCCCTTGACTGCATTACTTCATTAGGGTCATCCGAACCTTCTCGGTCAAGCGAATTGGCTTGCCGTTCACACTCCAATTCTTCACTGTTGTCGGGTAATCCTTGGGGATCAGCGATACTGTCATTATTCTCTTTATTAGTAGCACCTTCAGAATGACTCGACATATCATCTGAAGCCTTTTGGTTATAACTCTTGACATGAGCAGGAGTTATCGACCACGAACATAGCTGAGCACGTGACAAGGCTTCTCCAGTTGATACAGTGGTTGGCATGGTCGTCTGACCTCCGCTTTGGCCCGAGCGATATTCATTAGCAGCAAAAACAGCGAGAACGTGTACTACATCGTAAATCGTACTGCGGTCACTAGGCTTGTAGCTGCACATGTTCTTTACTAGCGCCCACTGCTCTGCATCACTGAACTGTTTTTCAAAACTTTTATCATTTAACATCTCATGGACACTCGGAACACATCCAGTGATGGCTTCGATGATGCACAATCCAAACGAGTACACGTCTGACGCTGCAGTCACAATTTTAATCTCCAACTCTTCTGGGGATTTCCACTTCAGCCGTTTTTCAGACATATATTCAAGTCTTCCAGCAGGAAGATGTTCCTCGTTGGACAAACTCCAGCACAAGCCTCCAATCTTTGTAGTTCCATCACACCCCACCAAAATATTACTTCCCTGTATATCGGTATGAATGATGCCAACATCGTGGAGGTACGCCAAGCTTAGCGCTGCTTCATAGAGGCGTTGCCACACGCACGGCTTGTTATCTTCGCGATGTACATAATCGACCAAGCTGATGTAGCCGATGTTCTCGCATACAAACATAAGTTTGGTTTGACTTTCACAACATCCCTAAAGGCTTACAATGTGCGGATGCCTAAGTGCATACCATCGTCTTGCAGTCTCCCATTGTTCGTGTGGCGCTTGCCAAATCAGAGCTGGAGTGTCTAACCATTCTCCAAATACCTTTTCCGACTCAGCAATTGCTTCATGATCAGATTTCTTAAGTTTCACTTCCTTCTTTGGGATGCTCATTTCAAGGTATTGGCAGGCGTCAGTCAGCGCACTAGTTGTAAACGGCCGTTGCTGTAGTTGTAGCTGAGATAATAGCGCGGTAGTTTGTACTATCAACATGGACTCCTCCGCGAGAAGCTTTGCTTCTCGGCTCTTCAAAACTGCAATCCACACATTATTTTGTTCGCACTGGTTTGCATGACATCGGTATCTGTGGTTATGCTTGGAAGAAGCGAGAGAAAAAATTTGGCCTGAGCCCGTCGATCGTTAATCCAGTCGTGCTTCCAATTTGTTAAGCTTCGCACATCTTCATCGTCGACCCAGCCGAAGATGATCTCATCGATCCGTTTGTGAACGCTAAAGACGAATTTTGACCGTTGATGTATGTCCAGGATCCAGTCGCACATGTCGTCCCAGGTTACGACGACGTGAGTATCATAACCAGTCTCCCCGTTCAGGTCAATGGTAGAGTGACTCGCCACGATGTGTTCGAGCAGACGAACAATTCCAATCTCAACAGATACTTGTCTGTTTGCGTCTATGGCGTGGCTACGAGCAAGGCTCATCAACTGGTCAATGCGAGTCACGACAGTGCGAAAGACTTCGAACTGGGCGACACATCTTTCTTTCAGCACGTGGAGAAGATCTGATCCAATTAACTCTAGTGGCTCCTCGCTTGTGTTGATAAATTTACTGCTGCGTTCTGAAGCAATATTACCTGGAGTGATGGCTCCCTGACTGGGTAAAGCTGGGTGCATTTTTTCGCCTTTATTTGCAGACGCCAATGTACTCGGAGACAGTGCAAGCTTAACACGAGAAGTAAATGGTAGAGCTTGAACGAGATGCCACTTCCCTTCCTTAGTAGCCTCCACTGCGGCTCGTGAGCCAAACTCCTGCAACACTGCCTCGAGATTTGGTCGCAGAGTGTGGTCTGGATTGCACAACTTGGAAATCAAACCCCATGTATCGTCCGATACGTCATCGGGACGGCCAGGCATAACGCCTCCTGTGATCAATCCAACCACATTCGCATCGTCCGTCATTCCAAACGGAGGTTCATGCGCTAGCACCTCAATCATGCACATTCCCACTGAGTAAATGTCCGAGGCGAACAGCGGGAGCTCGTTGCCAATCTCCTCCAGCAACTCTTTCGGCTGCCAGCGAACGGCCTTTTGGGATGCTGCCTCACCACTACAGCTTGCAGAAAGAGAACGCACCGAACTGAAGCCAAAGTCGGTGAGCTTGGCCGTGTAGTCCTCTCCAACCAGGATATTCGTACACTTCAAGCCACCGTGAACAGTAGGGGGTTCTGCGAGTGGAGTACTCGGAGCCCTTGAGCAACTTGATGAAACATCCGCCAAAACATCCCTTTGTGCTTTTCCAGAAACTCGTCAAGACTGCCGAAATGAGCATCTTCACACACGTAGAACTGAGGCGTGCTGACGTGTGACCCACCATGTAGAGTGAGGATGTGCTTGTCTTCCGGGACATGCCTCCACATCTGAAGCTGCTTGAAGAAGCCCGTGTCGGAATCATCATTGTTCTCAGGAAAAAGCTCTTTGACCACCACATTGACTCGCTTGCTACCTCTCATCCAGACACCTCGACTAACATGACCAAAGGTGCCGCTCCCGATTGTGTCCTCCACGTCCACGTTGTCCAAGGGAATGAACCATTCAAAACACTGTAGCCCCTTAGCACCCCAATATTTTGTCACCGACTTATCTGTCTTCTTTTTGAGCTCCATCATTTCAGGCGACTGCCCACTCCACGTCATTCCACTACGGAGCGTCATGAGCGTCTCCTTCAGCTTCTTGTCGCCACCTCCTATTTCGTTCACCAGCATGCGTGCAGAGGCTCTCGAAACTCGTTCATTGAGCTTCTCGAACTGCATTGAGCGGTCATTCTCCCAGTGCTCACTCCACTCCGTCATCTCCGGCGTGTCACCAAGACCAACACCCTGCTGGACCTCGTCCAATTTCTGCTGCATCCCAAAGAGTTTTTGCACGATGGTCTCACTATTGGCGAGTCGCAGCAGCAATGGCGTTCGACGCATCAATTTCACAAACCTGACAACGACTGATGTGTATTTCTTCTTGAAGAGGTCAGTCGATTCCAACGGTGCAACGCAGTCGTGTAGGGACTCGAGGCGTTGGAGCAGACGGCGACATAAGTTTTCAATTTCGGGCATGCGGCCACATCGCACTTCCAGGCCTTTGAGACTCGCTCGACAAGACGGAGACCCTTTCAAACCTTCAATGGGGAAGGACCCATCGAGCGTTGGTGCCGACATGAAGACCGAGTGGAGAGAGCGGAATCACTTGAATTTGGACTTGACTTGAGCTGGCGGAGGCGAATCGGAGAATGAGCAGTGGTGGTTAGTGAACGGAGACCAGCACAGCTCTGCAACGAGGGACTCAACTAAAATATCAACTGGCAAGATACCCTGGCGCACTTGGTCTTGTCTGCACGAGTAGCCATCGACCAGTGGTCGCATTGCGAGGAGACTCTTCTGTCGCAGACACTTCTGCTTTGACGGTGCTTTGAGACGATTTGGAAGTGCACAGCTCGTAGATCGATTCGAGTCGTTTTGATATGAAGCTCAGCTGCACTTGAGCTTTGTCTGCAAGCGATTCAATGCGAGTCTGCACCTGAAGGCACCGCTCACTCTGTTCGAGGCCACTGATACTCAACAGTAGCAAAGTGTCCACGAAAGAATATTTTTGGGGGTCAGGGTAGTTATCTCTGGGAACGGTGGACTGTCAGGGAACGTCGACCTAATTTGGCCCCACAATGTCACGAATGAAACTTTTCTCAGGGAATCGGCATCGAAAACGAAAAGTAAAAACATCCCCGAAAAGCGACGTGTTTCGGCTTTTATTAGCAGTGCTCAGAGCAAAGGCTGGACTGAAATTGAGTGAGCACGGGTCAGCTGAAATGTTCACATTTATTCAAAGACTCATCTTGCCACCCAATCAGCTGGTTTTCCTAGTCATAATCGTCGAGCATTTAGCTCAGCTCAACAAATATACTCAGTTACCCCAGTCTTCAAATAGCACATAGTTGATAAATGCGTTTGAGGTCGCAGTCGCAACGCTGCCAGAGGGCAATCCGCGTTAGAAGTCGCTTGGCAATTCGACCTGAAAATTAAAGCGGTCGAACCGAATTGCCCATAGCACTGACAGAAAAGAGAACGGTTGTATTCTCTCAGTTCTCTCCTCGACGAACGGATACACTTGTAGCTCCTCGCGATCACCAAGCCGGACCCTGGAAATCCGCGTCTCGTACGATCGAGCAGCCCCGTCGATGATACCATCTTCTTCGCTTCGGAGAGAGCAACACTAGACGCGCCACGACGCCTATCTCAGCCCAACCCAAGTATCGAGTGAGTGTCCGGACCGCAACATCGTACACTCGAACAGCTCCAATTTTGAATAGCCGACCCGCTTGAATCGTTTCAAATCCAGTTCAGTCCAGTGACTGCTTGTAAATGTTCTTTGCGTTGTGCGTCCCTTGCTGAATTGACCGACTGCCATCAAAATGTCTTAACGACCTGGGCTGAAGGCCAAGATTTTGCTGCAGACGAGCGTGCGAGCAGAAAACAACGTGCGGAAAGAAAACAAAGACCATGTTTGTTGAAGAATCCTGGTTGTTTAGGTGTTTAGTACCAACATCGATACAGGAGGCAATTTGGGGGTCAGGCCAAGTTGAGTCGGTACATGAAAGCATTAGCTGCTCTTTTGTCGATGAAGCATGAAAATTCTTGGAGGTGCCGATGGCACTTTCACAATCTAGGCATCGGTGCGTTCCAAGTGGCTGCTGCCACATACGACAACATACAGGCAGAAAGCATTGATTTAGTCATGCAACCGATACCTCGTGTGACCACAAAGAGAATGGCTAACTAGTGACGCCATCGGGAGCTTGTGTCCGAGCCCCACAGCTCTCGTCGATCAGTGCGGTTTTCAAAGCGGTAGTACACGGTCCAGCCTTCGTTCCGGGCCAGGTTTTACGTAGAGGTCCTAAGTGTTCCGGTATTGCCTGGTCACGCCACCCGTGTCCTGCATCTGCCGCCTCCGCACCATGTCGTTCGATCAATGTACTTAGGCAGCAGCCCCGTCAAGATATCGTACGACCCGAAGTTGATGCTTTCAAACGGCAGCGCTCCAAACAGCGTGGACCCGATACCTTTAAACAGAGCCTTCGGTCCGTCCTCCTGCAATGTCAGCACAACTGCTTGACGTTCCATTGCGGGGATTGCTGCGGTTCAGAGAGACGGTGGGGGTTTCCATGACCATCAGGGAGATATCTCGCAAGTTGTCACGACGGACGAGGAATGAGCAAGAAGTTGACCCAGAAGTTGACAGCAGACTAGACCGGGAATTGTTGTCATTCAGGGTTTACTCGAATCGCCTACGGATTGCTTTAGCAGTGTCCTCATAAGGTTGACGAGAGCTGTATGTATGACAGTGGCAAACGTCTTGCCAGAATAGAATGACCGAAGAATCGAGACATTTTGTCGGCCGGCAGCAGTGGTAGAGAATTGATACTCTTGGACAATTTGTACGAACGAAAAGACTCCTTCACGAGGAGTCATTCTTACGTTGTGTTTGCGGTATGCACTGTCACTACGCCTGCCCAGTTGCTGTGGGGTCGAACAACCAGGTAAAGTCATTTCGTAGATTTGCGTCTTCAACGTAGGGAAGACGGTCGGCAAAAAGCCAACCACGCGAACGACATCGTCGATCTTCAAGCGATGGCTTGGTTCGAGACTGCACATGCGCTTCACGAGCTCCCACTGCACTTGGCTGAAGTCAGCTGGTTGGTGAGGCAATTGTCCTTTTTGACGAAATACGTGATAGCACTTTCGTAAAGCTTCCGCCTCCATGGATAACTCCCAGTCACCGCCTCAACGATACACATTCCGAAGGAATAGATATCCGACTCGAATGTAGGTCCTGCACCTTCAAGACATTCTGGCGCTTTCCATCTCAAAGCACCAAGTGGCTTGCCACCATCACATGTATGCAAGCAGCTCAGACCAAAATCAATCAGCTTCGCTCGTCCGTCAGCACCAATTAATATGTTATTACACTTGAGGTCGGCGTGAACGATCCCCTGCAAGTGAAGCCCTTGCAATCCGATCGCTGCATCGTAAAGAAAGCCCCAAATCTTTTCCTTATTCTGGTGGCACTTATCGAGGCGGCCATTGTTAACTAAGTCGCATATAAACAGACAACAGCCTCTCGTAAAAGCACCATATAAACTCACGATGTGAGGGTGACGTAGGTGGAACCAAATGTTAGCCTCTTCGTGTAAGGCTTGAGTTTGAACAACAGAATTTGGGAGACCTTTGACCTTCGTCATTTTCTTTAGAGCCACCGATGCTCCAAACCATGCGCCAGAACATACCGAGGCAAAAGCCCCTGCACCAATAACTTCACTAGACTTGTTTGCCACAACGTTGTCGTCAGGAACAAGCCACTGGAAGGGAGTCCTTTGAAATTGACTACAATCGCTCATATTAAGGGCATTGAGAGGGACCGGAGGAGGTGTCTCGTTTGGCTCATACTGACGCAATGTATCGTTAAGATTTTCCTTGATTAGTTCATACGCGGCATCAGCAGCATATTTTTCCATAGGATATTGCTTTGGGAACGCATCCCATCCCAATGTATGTTCCTCCCAAAACTCACCTTCGTCACACTCGGATGAACGTCCGTTTTCATCTTCTTCTTCGTACCAGCGAATCTGAGCCATCATCATTGATTGCAACTGGTGCCGATCCATCGGAAAATTTACATTCACGGTAGAAAGTTTGTTGCTGATAGCTCTACTTACTGCAGCAAGACGCTTCAGACGATACACAACCTCCGACATCTCAATCCGATCCGATGGGTTGGAGCAGCACATGCCTGATACCAGCCTCCACTCCTCGTCACAAAAAGACTCGGGTCGAGATAGAGTCTTGGGTACAATACACATATCGCATCTTGAGGAGGCTAAATCATGCTGCTGGTAAACCTAGATTGCCCACAAAACGCGTCCAGGATGCATCTACCAAGCCAATACACATCGGAGGCGAACCTAGCACGATGGCCTGCCGCACAGATCGGTCCGTCCCATTTTTCATCAATTATTGTTTCACCTTCTGGTGCATCATGGTGATCAACATCAAACTTCGAGGTGAGAAAAAGCCTGAAAGCTTGCCTCTACCATCTCCTCCGACAAGAATATTGTGGTGGTTGACATCACCGTGAATGAAGCCAAACGAATGCAGATACTGAACAGCGAGAGCCACGTCCAGAAATATTTGCCAAATAGCAGGCTCTTCCACCTTCGCTCCGTGTTTGCCGATATAGGCGTTCAAATCAGCACTCGCAGCATTCTCGCATACGAACAATTGATGCATGTCTTCATCACAGACCCCATATAACTGGAGTAGTGTCGGAAACTTCAATGAGAGCCAACACTCCACAACTCGGCGAAAGCTAGTCGCAGAACAACGTTCCTTTACCTTTTCAATGCAAACTACTGCATCCTTCCATCGCCCTTCGTGACGCGTGGTGAGCGGTGAGCACGAAAAGGGGACGTCCAAAACGTAACTACATCTCGCGAAATACGCCATGTCAGATTTGTTGGGGTACTACCGGCAATCATTTTGACCAGTTCACAAATCACTTGATCAATACTCGATCGCTTCTCAGCGTCGTAGCAGCACATTTTCTTTAAAAGCTCCCACTCATTGTCCGTAAATCCATCCGGTCTTGGCAGGACTGCATTTTGATCAAGAACCAGTTTACAAACTTCTTTATCCGAAAGAGCGGTACCCCACAGAGGCTTCCCAGTAACGAAATAAATAATGCACATTCCAGGTGAGTACATATCCGATGAGACTGACGGACTCTCACCAGCCAGACATTCGGGTGCCTGCCACCGACAACTGTGCTCACAAGAAGCATAATTTGTACGCTCGGTCGATAGCCTGCAAAACTCGAATCCACACAAATACGTTTTACCATCACGGCCAACGCGAAGGTTAGCCGGCTTTGAATTGGCGTGAACGATGTTTTGGAGATGGAGATCCTGTGTCCCGGATCGGGACTGCCACGCAATAGGGGAACTGCTCAAGGCGTTCCCGGAACGGCCGGCAGAACGGCAAGCTCATTGGCTGAAAGGACTGGCCAATCGGCCACTCCGACAACGGGGCCCTGGCTGACATAAGAGCCGGGTCTCGCGTCATCTTTCGTGGAAGGCCAGGATCTGCGGAGGCTGCCGACGGGTGGCGGAGAGAGCAGTTCAGCGTGATAACTGGCGGGAGGGACAAGCTCGGCGGGACTACGGCCGGGACGGACGGCATGCGGCTTGGGTGCCTGGAATGGGCCTGACAAGGAAGGGTTGTCAAGATGAAGGACGGAAGGCATGGAGCAGAAGGAGCGTCAACGCAGGGAATCGGCTCGGCGTCGAGGATGAAGGAACGCGGAGGAAGAAGGGGTGTGTGTGCTGTGAGGACGGGTGGCATTCCGAGGGCCACGCCTTCGAGGACACGGAAGGGAGGTCGTGCCCAAGGGTTCGCGGCGGCCGCCCGCCACCTCACAGGTAAGCAAGCAGACTTCTCAATCTGCCAAATTGGGGACAAGTTAACAGGAACAGGAACAGGAACAGCAGAGGTGCTAACAAGCTAAACAATTTTTATTCTTTTATACTACTTGGACTTCGACGCACGGTTCCAGGCGTGCCTACATAGCGTTACTCGGACTTCTTGGCACGGCCAACTGGGGCGTATCTCCATCACCGGAGCTCGAGGGTTACTTCGTCCCGCGGGTCGCTCGAACCCAGCGTTCTTGCATCCCCGCCCCGGGACAAGTTGGTGGAGAAGCAGGGTAGCTTCACCGTTGGAGGTCTCGAACCAGTTGATCGTGAATCAAGGCCTGGTGTTCGAGTTGTGAAGGAGTGGCGCGGTTAGCGTCCTAGTCGTTTGTGTAGTCTGTCGACTGCCGTGCGCACATTTCGCCATTGTATTTTGGAGCCGTACTCTGCGTCGGAGACCGGGTACGCGTGTTCTACAGCGTGGATTTGCTGTATTGGATTTGGAGCGAAGTGTGTGGGCACATCAGTTTGTGGAGAACTAGAGCGGACTTGGATCTAGTTGTGCTGTTTCGGGAACAGCTTGGGATACTTGGAATTTGGATACGTGGTCGATAAGGAACGCTCGGAGAGCGCTGGAAGCAATGTTTGGCTTCCCTGCAGGAACGGGACCACCAGGTGAAGGAGGGCGGGTGCGCCGGACAGCGGAGAATCGGAAACGTCGGTGACGGAAGGGTTTTCTCCCGTCAGACGAACAGGGAGATCAGTACGGGCAAGGTACTGATGTGCACGGAGATCAGTATGGGCAAGGTACTGATGCACAGGGAGACCAGTCTGGGTCTGAGGATGGAGATGAGCATGAAGATCGTGCGGAGCACGATGAGGGCGATGATGACGAAACGCTGGCGGAGCCAGCGTCGCCCATTCGATTGGATACAAGTGATGAGGAGAAGTCTCCGATGCTGGAACGGCTGAAGGCCGACAGTCTCTGGAGCATATATTAGAAGAACGGATGAGAGCAGCCAGGCGTGCTGCTACTGTGGAAGCCAGACGAGCACGGGCTGCTGCGTCGGCGGGAACAGGACCTCCGGATTCTGGGCAGCAACCGAGCGGTTCGACTCTGCCTGGCCTTGGAGAAGGTGTGCCGGCGTCTGGTGTGCCGACGACTGGAGTACCTGAACGTGGAGAAGGAGCCGGGAGAGCTCCTGATCGAGAATCGAGAAGACAACGTGTGCCAGCTGGCGTTCCTCACGACGAGCAGGAACAGTCGGTGCCTTGGACGTCGACGTTAGAGCAAGCAAGCATGAGTTTCATGCCGATGAAGCCAGAACCTGACTATGGATGGCAACAGCAAGGCGTTAGTGGGTTTTCAGGAATGCCTGCCGGTACCGTACGGAGCGATGCCGATGATGACCGAACCTGGAACAGCTACGGGGCAGGAGCAGGCGTTCCCGAGTCGAGAGCCCCAGTGGAAAACGGAGCCTGACCCGATACCCAGCGGTACGATACCGATCTACACTGGCACGGAGAAGGGTGGCTCTCGTGATAAGGCCGAAGCAGGCGTGCAGACAAAGACCACTAGCGATTCTGCTGGTGCTTTAGGGGAGGTGCGTCGACCCTCCCGTTTTACTGGTATCCGAGGCAGTTCCACCAGGGTGTGCCGACGTCGGGCGTCACCACGGCAGTGTATCCCGTGACGACGACTCGAACTGGAGTACCTGGGCAGGCCGTACCGACTAAGAAACAGGTGCCGCAGGGTTCTTACCCGCCGCTGAAACCCTCGAAGGACGGGCAAGGACCTCGAACAGGCTCTGGACATGGCGGTTCGACCGCACAGACAGGTAGACCGAAGGCGAAGCGTCCTGTGGTGCCCGGTAACCCTCGAGGGGTTCCGGCCCAGCAGCAGTCGCCCAGATCACGGTCTCAAGGTGGAACGGGTCCTCGACAGGGCCCGACGACGTGGCCAACGCATCAGCCGATGAATTTAACGCCACAATGGAACAGATTTGGATGGCAATGGCCGAACGGCATGCCTGTACCCGGGTATTATGGTGGGCAACCGATGCCTGTATACGGAGGCGTGCCCGTGTATAGTACACCTTCGCAATCGCAAGAGGAGAAGTCGGCTTGGAAAAGGCGGAATGGATTGCTCTGTTCTACTCTGATGACTCCACGTCGGAAAAGGCTCGTGAATTTTGGACGAACTTTGAGTAGAACACTCGGGGACTACCCGAGTCAGCACGGATACTATCGTTTGAACGACGTCTAAGGGAACGAAAGGACGAAGTTGGTGGACTAAGTCACGGATTGAGGACTTTGAAACACTGCGCATTAGGTTCCATAACAAATTCATTTTCGAGACTACGGATGAGAGGCTGGAACGCCTGCACACGACGGTGCGAGACCGTGGAGAATCCATCGAGGAGTGGGGATACCGTGTAGCTGCATTGTGTGACTCCCTGAACTACCACGACCAGAAGGTTCGGTTTCAGATCTTCTGCAAAGGTCTCCGCAACGAGGCCGTGCGTGCGTTGCTGAGGGGTAGTTCGGCGAAGAACATCCCTGAGGCGTGTGAGTATCTGTTGGAGAAGGAAGCACACCATCCCGTCGAGGAAGACGACGACTTTGTGGGTGAAGTGTCGAAGACACCAGGATCATCAAATGAGCGTACGGATAAGTTGCTGGACCAGGTGACGGCGTTGCTGGAACTGCAACAACAGCAACTGCAACAGAACGCCCAGGCGGGGTACATGAAGGCTCGTTCGCCGAGGCGTTCCAACCAGTACATTTCGTCCGTGGCCGAGCCGCAGTACAACCAGTCCGTGGCATCCGCCAAGGCCCTGACTTACACACTCAGGATGGCCAAGTGGTATGCGGTCGGTGTCAGCGAGTTGGCTGTAGCCACCTGACGTGTCCTAGGCAAAGTGGAACATGCAACAATTGTGGTCAAGTGGGTCACTACGCGATGGAGTGCCCTGAGCCTCGTCGAAGCCGTACTGGGAATGGCCGTTCCGGACGAAGCGGAGTGTGCTTTATGTGTCAGCAACCGGGACATACCGTGGCGCTGTGCCCCACGATGAACATGTTGCGTGGGATGATGAAGCAGGTTGGGGCTGGTCGAGCTGGCGAGGCCTCCGTGCCGTCGCTACCTCCCGCCCAGCAATGATGGGGACAGGAGGGAGGGGAAGGGCGTGTCGGACCTTCCTCTTGTCTGAACGGCGACACGAGGAGAAATTACATCGAGGTGTTGAGTGACACGGGAACTGAAGGTGTAATGACTCCAGGGGACGACGGAATGAGCAGTGTGGAGACAGGTTCCGTCGTTTGTGAAACGAAGGAAGAGGATGTGACCAAGGACGCGAAGAGGGGAATAGTTTGAGGCAGTGTTCCGGATGTCATCGAGTAACATTGATGCAACATGCTCTCTACTGGGATGACATCGAGTGACATTCGCGCAACACAACAAATTTATCTAGGGTTGAAAAAAGGCGGCCTAAATAGACTAATTAGGTCTAATTAGGCATAATAGACCGTTTTTAGGTTTCTTATAATATTTTGTGCATTGCAGCTATTCTATTATTAATTACTGCCTTTTTAACTTTACAAAAGACGATATGCCTTTATTTATTGCAAATGCACCTTAAATTATTGTAGCTTGCCCTACACCTCTGATTAGTTTCTTACAGCCTGTTCAGTGCAGGAGCACATCCATTGGCGCGTTTTAAACCACCAATCTGCCCGCTTTCTGTATTATTCAAGCGAGTTAAGCGTAACTCCACGTTTACTCGTCACGATGAAATCGACCAAAATGACTTGACCTCGAATAATCCATAAATTAGCGAGCACATCGAAACAAATAAACTATTATTGTGGCTAGATTTAAGACAGAATTACGACGGCAGAATCACTGAAATGCACAAAACTAATTAGTGCCTTAAATACCTCCTAAAATATGTGTGCCATACACAAAATTGTGTTGAATACATGAATCAAAGCCATTCTGCTGTCGCCCTTAACGATGCCTCCGCCGGAGGATACATGAAATGCCGTAAAGGACACGTTACCTAGCCGCAATTGAGCCAGCACGCCAACCACAATCTTTCTCCTCCACACGTACATAAATAAACTCACGAATGCCCGAATTTCAGGTACCCGAGCAAATTGTGGGAGCTTTTTGCCGTACAATCCACAGGTAGTAAATATGTAATAATCGTAGCTACTAGGGCTACAATTACTGTTGCTCCAACTACTGAATCTACTATCGTAGATTTACGGATATTCGAATACCAGTATGAGGTAATACTGGTAGTAGTATCATAGATAGCTACTACTGTGGGGATTACTCTCGAACTCTGCTCCCGGCGCCAGCAATCGAGTAGACGTAGAGATCACGACGCGCTACGTGACGAAGACGTCGGAGCTGGAGTTCGTCGTGCCACCCGACAGCGATACTACTGAGGTCACCGAGACCACTGAGACGACGTGCACAACCGAGAGGTCGGAGGTGACGTTGACATCATCTTCGGTTTCCACTGCTGGTATGACGTCGATCAGCTCCACTCAAGAGGCTGGTTCCCATTTGGATGCGTCGGTGAAGACGGGGTCTTTCCGCTCGGAGGGATCCGACGGTAGCACCGTGACGAAGACGATGCGCACGACGCGGTACACAGTGACAACCGCCGACGTGACTCTTCAAATCACGCAAAATGTCTGTCCGACTAAAGGCGCCGCTAATGAAAATTTGAGTACACAGAGAACGTCGCGTTTTGACCCGACATTCGTTTTAGAAAGATTATTCGCGATTCAACGCGAAGATGAAGGTGATAATTCACTCGAAGCCGCCACTATATGCTCTGGTCCATATCACCAGAGGCTCCTATGCGACGCCAATTGATGATGACTCTGATGTAGATCTTTTCCTGTTTTCTATGACACACAAGCGTACTTAAAAACTTCTGTCGTACTCTTGAGGTCCGTCACAGAGGAAAAGAGATCGCTCTCAGCTCACTTACAGCAGTTTCCGCTTGTTTCAGCTGTTCCTACAACAATCTACAAAATATAAGGCGAGACGTGGAGTCCATGGTTGTCGGAAATAAAAATCTTCGGTCGGACTCACTAACAAATCTCAGCAAAAACACGTGCTGGTTTTACGGTTTGCTTCTCGTGACACTTTCACTACACCGCCCCTTTAGGGCGAGGTCGATGTAGAAAAAGCCCCAGAGCAGCGATTAGAATGCAATACGGTCGACGTTGATTTTACCACTTTTACTCATCATTACCGATTTGACCGACGGAGAGCCAGTCATGGTTGGCAAGCCGAAAGCCCCCGCACACCTCGTTTCGTGTGGTCTGAGGAGTGCATCGAAACTATGTTGTCGCGCCAGAACTGAAACCTACGCAGCAAGCTTCAACAGGAATAACTCTAAAGTTCAGATCGCGGTCCTTTGGCAAAAGGCTGGATCCGAATCAACGTTCGTTTAGAGCGCCAACAGCGCCCGACCCACACATCTTGTGAAAACCGCTCTCAACTTGGGCCCATTCAGCAGGAGTGGTAGGGAACGCTATGGTGGGGTTCTTGACAGTGTTCAGGATGAGCACAACATCTTTAATGTACGTCAGAGCCTGAATTCTTCCAGCACCAATCTTCTGACTAGCTTTATACGCGGAGCAGCTGTGCGTTAGGTAGTAGAGAGCAACGGCAACTCGGTTTTGGACAGTAAAGCGTGCGTTTAGGCGAGAGAGGCTGATAAGAGAGGCAATCGCTCACGAATACGAGCGACGATCGCGTCAAACGTGTGCTCCGCAAGTTCGTCCGGAACCACCCTTCTTTACATGCTAGGTCTTGCAGAGCTGCCTTCCAGCTGTCTGTCCGCAGGGCGTATCGGCGTTTCGACGGGTGGGGGTTGAAACGTCCGTCACTTGCGCATACGACAGCCACGGCAGCGACAGCAGCAGTGCCGACGATGATCTTCTTCACTCGTCTCGACCTGAGCATTTCGTGGTGCAGCTCTTTTCTATCTCTTTCTCTAACAAACTTCATCGAGGTACGCTGAGATAATCACTTTGATATCACAGCGTGCCAGCAGCAAACCGGCCAATCAGGTGTCGAGTAAGTCTGCTTCAAAGCAGCTCATTCTTACATCGACCTCGCCCTTACTTCTGCCGGGCGAAATGGTCACATCCTCCATTAGCTGTGTTACAAGAGGAAATCGCCTATGATTTATCTAGGGTCAAACATCACATACACTAGATTTGTTTCTTCCATTTTTACCTAGGCTATCGTTTTTAATTTTGTATGATAGTTTTGTTGTATCTTCTTATTTATTTTTATCAATTCCAACCTTCGAACTGCGCTTCCCCCGGGTCCACCACCCGGGTCCCCAATTCAGGCAAAAGACTGTACCACTTTTGTTGACTGTGAGCGTTTCCGCATGAGTGAGTCCACTTGTTGCCGCCAATGGAAACTTTCCGTTTCATTTTTGGGAAAGTAACTTTTCAAGATGAAGCTCTGAGATCAAGCATAGGAGCACCTTCATGTCTGACCAGAAGCAAACGTCTTCAAATAGCTTAGGGAGTTCGAACTTCGAACTCGCTAAGCTATCGAACTTCGATCTGATACATTCTACAAAGTTCTCCACAGCAGTCAAGCAGCCTCCTCGAACCCGCCACACCACTCCCTTAGTTGGGCAAACCCAGCAATTCTAGCTGGGATGGCACCGATAATACACCATTAATGTGTAGTACTACCGAGGAAAGCAGTACAACCCCAAGGGTTCGACTGAAAAGCGAATTCGTACTGGCGTTTTTCACTTGTATATATCAAACTCCTGAGCTTTACGGCAAACCAGTATTCCCTAAACGGTAAAAATGTGAGTGTTGCCGTAGACCAACGTTCGTTCGCGGAAGGGTCCGATACTCAGAGCGTTTATGCTGCTGGAGACCACGAACTATTGCGCATTGTTTGTCAGTTGAAGTCGACGCGTTGTCGTGGTTGACTCGTTAGATTTATTCCCAAACGTCCGCTTCCACCACGCCCAGAACTTGTCCCAAACGCTAGGATTGTCTTCAGATGCCGTCGTCGTCGTCGTGTCTCCCCGTTAACTCTTCCCCCAGCCGCGGCCGCTGCATTGACAGCAGCATGCCGCTCCTCCTTAGCACCATAGAGCTCAGACGAATCCACCGCCGCCGTGTAGCCACCAAGACCGCCGTAGTTAAACGAAATCGACCTGCTAGGTGCTGGAACGTTATCATTCGTGTCGGTGATACTGGCGGTCGCAAGATCATCACTAAAAGCGAGTAAAGCGACCACCGTCATTACTATGGTGTGGCTCAGGTGCATGGTGACTGGGTTTTCGAGGAACAGCAAGTTTTGAGCAAGTTGCGAAATGGATGGGGAGAAAGTAAGAGAAGCCAGCCATCTTGTACGATGGGCTGCTGACGAACTTTAATGCGAGGAATTTCCATAAGTCATCCTCATTCACTGAGATTTAAGAAAATAGTAAGCACCGTTACAATCACTGAGATCAGTGATTGAAACATATCATTACTACTCAGATTTTCTAGGAGCAACAAGTATTGCAGTGCAGTTAGTGATGCGGCTTAAGCAAACGCGTCAAGAACAATATACCGAACTGCTAGGACTTTCATTTTCTCTTCTACCGGTATCTACGCAATTGCTGCGTCACATCTCCAAGCGCACACCGGGTCCCCAAGACCTCGAAAGCGGAGCCACGAAGCTATAGATCAGAGTACGGCAGCTGTAGTGGCCTCTGAACTTCCTGACGCTGAGAAAGAAGAGGCATACGAGTTCACGCAAGTGCTGCCGTCTGCCGAAGAGTTTCAAGCGGCACAACGGGTAATGGAGCAGGTGGTAAGAGCTGAGCAACGTTCACGTCAGTCATCTGGCTGCGCTCGGACTGATGGATTCGAGGGAAACCGCCTGTTTGGTGCGCCAAAGAGACTTAAAGCGATGCCGCGGCGCCACGCCCTCAATAAGGAGTCGACTAACGAACCTGTTGCGGGTACTGCAAGTGGAGGCGGCAGCAACGGTGCTGGAGGAGTTGCTATGGACCTGGAGCACCTGCCGATTACTATGCAGTATCGCGAGCTCCGCCGCAGGCCGTTTGATGAGCGCTTGCTGGTTCGCAAGTCTTCTATCCATGGTTCCGGTCTCTTTTGAAAGAACCCATGAGCGAGGGACAAACGATTGTAGAATACCAAGGTCAAATGATCGGTCAAAGTGTTGCAGATGAGCGGGAGCGGCGCTACGAGGAGCAAGGCATCGGCAGCTGCTACATGTTCCGGCTGGATGAGAATACCATTATCGATGCTACCCGGTGCGGCAACTTGGCACGCTTCATCAACCACTCTTGCGACCCGAAGGCCTTCGCACGCGTGGTGTGGCGAAAAGAAGATAGTGATCTTTGCTAAGCGTGCCATTACCGTTGGAGACGAAGTCACGTACGATTACAAGTTCCCGATCGCAGACGAAGCCATCCGTTGCGATTGCAATGCACCCAACTGTATCGGCCGCATGAACTTGTGCTCTTACTACTGTGGTATCAATGTACTAGCTCAGTCGTTAACCAATTCATGTATGACTTCCGACTTCTGATTCGTTAGAATGAGTTCAACTCAGCAAACGGATGGGAACACACACCATTAATACCAGGTGCAGACATATTCACCGAACACACGCAACATCACATTTTTTTGCAACAGCAGGAAACATGTATTTTCTCGTTAAAAGAGCACACCGAGGGCAACAAAGTAGATCTACGTCAATTTCACAGAGGATCAAGTGGCAGCAAATTCCAAGTGGCCCCAAAAGTATGCAAAATGACAAGACACCGCTCGCACTGGTCCTTTTTGGGTGTAGGTGTAGCTGGGTGAGCATGATGCGGAGCACTTGGAGCTGGATTCGTCTCCACCACACGTGCCGTCATCACCTCCAGTATGAACACTGCCGGTTGTACTCCATGCCGCAGCGGATCAATTCACCAGTCACGACCTCCTCAAAACCTCGACTCGAAAATATTTTTGCTCGACTCTCGTCGGCAGACCCCGATTCGATACCATCTCCAGCACGACTTTATAGCCGCGGAACTTTCATAATGTCCTTGAGCTGCTGGCGATGACCCCTCGTAGAGACTTAAAGAATACCCAGCTGGACGCACGCGTCCACCTCGGATTGCAGCAGGCCATCGGAGCTGCCACGGCCAGATCAACACGGTCGAAAATTGCATCGGAGCTCACAGCAGCTTGGAGACAGTGATCGTCCATGAGCAGCTGGACGTCGAAAGTGACCCACCTTACTGGTGTAAGCTGCGATAATGGGGTTCGCTTTGCCTCTGCTAACAATGCAGTGACATCCTCCGTCGAGATGACGCGGGGGAACCTGGCAACATACAGCTTCATCGGAGGCGATAAATGGCAGAATATGATGTGACAGCTAGTCTGCCAGTACTTTCGATCTCGTCAGCCACGAATATTGGAGCAGCAGTCTGTGGAACCGCCGTTGCTGTGAACGGCCTTGAAAAATCTGTTGAGCTTGACCCGGAATTGTACCGAAGCTACGAACGCGTCAAATCATTGTCAATCGACAACTTCGACACCGCGTCTTCCTCGTTAGTCGCGGTCTCGCTCATGAGCATCATCGACAGGTTCGAGTTTGTCGTGTCGACACCCGCTTTCTTCGACATCATGCTAATATTCGTTGGTACTACAGTTCGAAATCTGGACGCCGGTGGGTAGTCACGAGAAACTATCCATACCGTGTATAGCTCAAGGGCTTTTAGAGCCGTTGCGGATGCTCTAATTCCTTTGATTTGATTTCTCGTTTCTACTCGGTGCAGATCGAGCACCACCATCTTGCGTTCTGTCTCTCCGTGTAGGCTGCTTAGCTGGACTGCAGTGACCCTGTCTTAGTTTACGTGGGAGGTGACATTACATATTAGGACCAATCTTAATCGCAGGAGCCCCCAAAAGGAGCTACGGTATGCTTTAATTTGAGCATGGATTTGACCCCTTTTAGTCAGAACTTTTTACCGTGTTGGCTTTGAGGCATCCTGTCAAAACAGACTTTTGACCGAAAGGGTGTACATCCAAGTTTGAGTGACAGAAAAGGATAGTTGATGACAGAAAAGGAGATAACCATGACCCAAACGAGGATAGTTGGGTCATGTGATTGATACAACGTGAACGATTGAGTCAGTGACCCACCCACCCAGTACATTTAGTTAAGATTTATATTTCTCCCAAGGTGAACTTATCTGCTGCAGAGGCGCCCACGAGTGCATGACGTATGCTCGATAAGTATGGCACGGTGGTTCAAACTTCCATATTCGCTTAACATGGATGAACCCAGGACATTCCATTCGCAATCTTTACTGGTGGAGCATCAAGACGTCCAATGATTGCCTGGCGGAGCGCTTCCCATGGCTGTTTCGCAGCACAAACAAATGTCGATGCCTTTATTTCAGACGTACAGACCGGTGTGGGGGTCGATATGTGTGCTGGCCACGATCACCACGCATCCGTTTGTCGAGGTCAAACGCGGTTCATCTTGGATGTATGCATGCAAACCGCATGCCTCTCTCAATTTCGGGAGATGTTGAGGTCGTCACGATTGCTGCCTCTAATCGTGCTTTCGCTGTCGAAGGTTACAACTATCCTCGTTCGGGTCATAGTTACCCTTTTCTGTCACTCAAACTCAAAATTTCACCCTTTTCGGTCAAAAGTCCTATCAATACAGTGCACAGAAAGTTTCATCGTTTGAATGTCACCCTCGTCGATCATGAGATCGGCCATTATTGAACTGAGTCTGTCGTGTAAAGTACAGTATGAGACGAACTTGACCGGGAAATGCTGCTGTACTTCGGGAGTTGATTAGAAGACGGGCACAACATCAGATATTTGCCCGCATGAAGAGGGAACAATGTATCCACACTCCCAATTTCCAACTTTGTTCCGAGGCCAACCTGGCATTTGGAGTCATGCGTGTATGCTACCTCCTGCTAGTTTTTGGAATCGCGCTTCTTGCCTGCGACGGTGTCTTCGTAAATGCCTCGACCCCGAACGAGAAAACTCCTTTGAAGATGACCCCGACGGACGCAGTTCGATCAACCAGAAACCTGCGCGACATGGACAAGGACGACACCAGCAACGAAGAGCGGGTTTTTGACGTCAAGAAACTCATTGAGGCCACTAAAATCGATGACGCGCTGAAGAGTGCCTCCAAGAAGGAGGAACTCTTCACTTCATGGGCCAAAACGTCGGCGATCTCGGACGACTTCGTGCGGCGCTGTCGAAGAACATGGCACAAAACGAGAAGATCATCCAGGCTTTTAAGGAGTACAAGGATCAGGTCGCCGCAAAAGCGAACGTGCTTCTTAACCCATACAACGTCGGCGTGGCCATGCGCAAAGAGGCCACGCAGAATGACATGTTCCAGAGGTGGTATGCCGACAAAGCGGTGTCCGACGCAATCGTTGCCAAGTTGTCGAAAAACTTCATGGCGAACGAGCACATCCTCATCCCCTACAACGATTTCAGAACAAAGATGGAGTATGGTCTCAAACTCGACGGTTGGCTCACCGTAAAGGACCTCAACAAGATCCGCGACGCTGTGATCGCCAAGAACCAAGAAGTCCCGAAAAATATTTTTCGAATGGTACGTGAACGGCATCACCGTGGACGACCTCACCAAGGCATTCACTGGCCACCCAAAGACGAGAAAAAGTTCAATTTGTCATCGATGCCTATCCCAGCTGGGTCCAACGCTTTGAGCGACTCGACAGACTCGCCAAACTCGCCAAACTCGAAGGCTAGACTAGATGTACCACTTAAATGGTACCTCCATCGTTCAAATTCCCCACACAATCAAAAACGCGGGACGCTCCATACAAACTCTCTGTCATAATTCAAGTCTCCATCAACCCGCTGCATCGAATCTGACGCCATGAGTGAGGGGCGTTTGCAGCACTTGCTGCAGCCCATTCGGTGCGTCCCGTACCTCGTTCCTATTCTCCTCTCTTCGCTCTGTTTTTTCATGTTACTTGTCATACATTTACGCAGAGATCTGAGCAAGAACTGGAACATCGACCTGGCCTCCGAGTTGGAGGAGTATATGGACAAGCTCGAGACGCTCAGCATCGCGTTCGACCCGAACGACGCTGCATCCGGAGCCTCTTTCAATGGAAAAGGTGACGAGGACTCTGAAGTCATGAACTTCGCCGAGGCGGCGCTGCTGATCCAGGGCACCAGCGTTATCTACAGCCGGAAGGTCGAGTACCTTCACGCGCTCGTGTACCAGACTTTGGCTCATTTGTCCAAGCAGCAGGACGACACGCAGCAGCAGAATCAGGTGCAGAGTGCAGAGCAGGCTCAAGAGGAAGAGGACGGGGCCAGTTTGCTGGTGAACCCCTTGCCGCTCTTTGACGAGCTGCAGGAGGCCCAAGCCAGGCACATTACGCTGAAAAATAGCAAAGAGAAGAACAGGAGCCGGCAAACAGGGAGGAGGAGCAAGAGCAACATCCAGGCTGCCATTTCGCTCATGGGGTCGTTGATCCCGGACGAGAGAGACCATGGAGAGACGTTCAAGTTGCTGTCGTGCAATTTGCATGCCAGCGGAGTGCTGCTGCTGGATGAGGCGAGTAAAAAGTATCTAGTAGCTGAACAGAGGGAGGCTGGAGAGCAGCCCGTAATGTTTGGAGAAACACCAGGACGACGTGGAGAAAGTTGGCGAGTGGCGGATGGATCGGACCCCTCTACAGCGCTGAATTTCGATCACATGGACGTGGATGACGACGGAAATGATAATGAGTTTGATGACCAGCCAGACTACGAGTACGATGGCGGCGAGCCGATGCAGGATGCCCACGAAGATGAACAAGAGCCGGTTACTAGCGCGCCGCAGCCGGAGGAACCGAGTGTTGAACTGGAACCGCCAGCCCGATCAACTCGCACAGTGATGGCGGTACGAATAAGTGAGAAGGACCCGTGGACACCTCTAGATGCCTACGATGCAAGCACTTCGGTCGCTCGCCCATTCCGAAGGGGTCGATCGTACCCGCGTGTGCCGGCGTACAAGAAGAAGAAGGGTCCTGTGGCGCTCAGCAATAAGGAGGGCGCTGTAGGCATGCAGGATGATGACTCAGAACAGGACGGGTTAGCTGACCCAGCCTTCCAGGAGCGCTTCTTCATGGGATCCAGCGGCCCACAATGGGCTTCGTGGGTCTGGTCGGAGACAACACGCGAGAACCCGCTCGAGAAGACATGCAAGCGCACGTTTTGTAAGGCGCCACTTCTGGTCAAAACTTGCGACGCACTATGGCAACGTGAAGCGAAATGGCGCAGTGTCATGCGACGCTGTGAGGCGCGCGAGAAGCAAAGTGCACAGGCTATGCTGCTTCGTGAGCAGGCGATGGAGGAGGAAGAGGTGGATGGAAACGACCAGGTGCAAGCATTGACGCTATCCACGGCTACAGCGCGTCTGGATATGGCTTTCCAGAATAATGCCAACGACAACAATGAGGATGAAGAGGAAGATGCGGATGATAACGACTACGATAACGGATTCGACGGCGGGGACTGGGCCCAAGGAGGCGAGATGGATGACCCGATCAGTTCGTACGAGGCAGCAGCTTCGGCAACTTCGACACAGGACGGACCCTTGACCTACGAGGAAGTCTGCAGGCAGCACTTGGCATCCTTCATGTCTGGTACTGAGAAGTACGTCCGCGAGACGGACCTGGGCAAGCAGGTGAGCGACTGGCAGGATAAGTTGACACCTTTGCTGAAGCAGCAAGACGCACATCCGCCATTCGACATTCAATCCTATGGTCGCGAGATTATTGGGCGACTGGAACAAGAGAGTCTTGATAAGCACAGCAAGACCACAAGGAAGGACAAAAACACTAACAAGCGTGCCAGGTTGGATCCCGTTGAAGACGAAGAGGAATCCGAGACAGTGCCGTTCGAGTCGTTGGTGGACGGCAAAAGTCAATTCGAAGTCTGTCGGCTCTTCCTGGCTTCATTGCAGCTCGCTAACAATGGCAACGTGGCTCTTTCGCACGCACACAAGGTTGCTGACCACGAGCGTGTACCATTCGAGATGCTATTGCTCAGCACCGCAAACGCATACGAAGCACTTCAAGCTTGATCTGAAAATGAACATGAACACACCTCGGCAATAAATATACAGAGCACTCCTCATTATCCTGTGTCCTCATCGGTGTCGCTTGTTAACTTTGAAGACATCAAGTGGATTTTCATGGAACTGCAGAAGCTGGTAGCGTTTTGATGGTTTGACAGTGAAAGTACAATCTGGGCCACACTTCGATGAGCTTTTGCTGGAGAGGACAACCCAGAAGGATGTTGCTTCAAGCAACTCGGAATTCATCATGAGCGATAGAACTTGCGGCAGATTATAAGGCAGTAAGTAAGCTCTTGCAAAGTACTCCATTTCAAGAATCTCTCATGTTTGGCATCTGCAAATGTTGCAACCCATTGTCTGCTACAGCTCATCAGAAGAATTATTGGTCATTTAGAACCTGTCACGCAGGACGAGATCGACGATCGTTAGTCGGTACTATATTCTCAGACTTTTAATCGTGCCACTGGATCGTGCCTATGAATTAAGCTCCGCGGTGTCGGCGTGGTTGTTGGGCTCAGAGTGGACGAGAGGTCTGCTAGCTGTTGATGACAGTCTTTGGCGTGTTGGGAAAACCCCATTTTTTGGATGTTCACTCGAGTGATGGTTGAAGCCGTTCATTTCGGCTGTCGGGATTTGGTTTGGTGCTTCCAACTCGCGAAGAAGTAGTAATCGAGGCTGCTGCAGAAGGCAACGAGCGGATACTGGAAACACTCGACGTAACTGAGAGCTATATGTTGGAGCATGGAGGCGGCAGGAAATCGTAAGTACTGAAACATTGCCTGTTGGCAGAAACACCCTAGGGACAAGGCTCGTCGATGAACTGATCTGCATTGCCATCCAACAGAACAACCTGGAGCAAATTAAGCTGCTGATTGCGCATGGCTTCCAAGTGAGTAAGTTAAGTACTCCAATGCCAGATTTCTCTGCTCCCACTTGGGAAGTTGTTGCTGCAGTCCTTAATGGAACGAGGTCAAACAGGTGACGGGAAAGTTGACAGACATGGATTTTATCACTGGACGTGGAGATCTCGACTTCATGCAATGGGTAGTCTGCCACTATATCCCTGCAACTACTCAAGCAAACATTCTTGTTACCGCTTTGGCACGCTCCTATGAACATAGCCACCTTTGGTGGTGCAGTAGCTTCTAACGCGTATAAGCGAGCTTCAGGTGCGAATTGACTATTCAGAGTCATATTTGCAGCGGCAAAAGATAGACACATCACAGTACTGTGGTTGAATGGGAGTTTGAGTGGATTAAGGAGAGCGTGAAGAAACGAAATTGTCCAGAAGTCCTTGGCTGGGTGGAGGAAAACTACTACTTGCATGTAGTCGTTTTGCACGAATCAACGTTGCACTTGATCTGCCGCCAGACTGATTTTGCCTAGAGGCATCATTGTCAAATCTCAAAGTCAGGCGCAGTGAAAGTCACTGCACGGGTCATCGAGGATACTTCGAATACTATTGGGGTTGAAGACCGCATTCACGAAGAATCCGTCGAGGCCAAAAGACTCCTGAGTTCATTTGAAGAAATCCTCTCGCCTGACCAAATCGATCGACTGCCACCGTGAAATTGCTGTTATCGACTTTGACGCCGATAATTCCAACGCATCATCGACATGAGCCCGCTACAACTGACCGTCGTGAGTTGTGTCTTGCATGGCAAATTCAAGATCAACGATGATCCAGAAGGCGTCCGTACTATCATTTCTGACTTCCTCATCGAAAACATGGCACTGGATGGACGAGTCTGTGAATTGAGTTCTCTCGGATCGTTAGGTCTGCTGGATCTGGTTTGGTTGAAGATTTTTACGAGGTGTCGAGACAGATTATTGGAGTGTCGCCAAGTTGGTTCAAACAGGACCGCATTATCGTCGGTGGGAATTCATCGAGTGATGATTCAAGCAGTTCGCCGTGGTGATCTGAATATGTGCTGGATCACTTTCCAGGCTGTCCAGTCAACAAAGAAGTGATTAGTGAGGCTGCAAAATGTGGTCATCTATGGTTTCTGGAGTTGCTGGTCGAAGATAGCAAGACACGGGGCAGTATTCCTTGGAACATCACCAACATCAACGAGGCAGCACTGTACGAACACTGGGATGTTTGGTGGTTAAACAAACGCGTTTGTACTCCGGAGGTAAGACTACAAAACAAAATCCTGGCGAGAATTGCTATCCGCAAGCATAACGTGGCGCAATTGAAGCTGTTGATCGAAAATGGCGCTGGATTCAATTCGAGTCCTCCGTTTCTGTTGAAGAGAACTGGCGGGTGTATGCTGAGATCTTGAGATATTTACTGGAACGGGAATATTAAGGTGTCTCGCCAAATGATTTTATTATGATCGTTGCTTTTGGCATGTGTCGTGCAGCGTCGTATGGGATCTGGAAATTGCACAGTGGTTAGCGAGCTATCGTATGCCTCGAGACAGTGTAGCTCGCACATCTACCGAAAGGCGCTCGAGTACGCCTGTATGCACGGTCATCTCTCCGTGGCACAAGAGCGCGTCTGAATGAGCTTGGCCTTTTTTCAAGCCGTACAAGGCAATACCTCATGCTGCCATTTCAGGGCATTTAAAAGTGGTCAAGTGGCTCCATAGCAATTGCACGGAGGGTTGCACCACTGCTGCCATGGACCACGCGGCTGCATGTGGACGTTTGAATATAGACAAGTGGTTGCATGCCAACCGAACGGAGGGGTGCACCACCGCTGCGATGGAGGCTGCTGCAGCTAAAATGGACATACTGAAGTCGTTAAGTGGCTCCACTTAAATCGTTCAGAAGGGTTTACCTTTCGGGAACGATCGATCAGGTTGCTCAGATGCTTTATGTCAGAGCTCCTCTCAGTTGACACGATGCTCATGTCGCTCATGTTGTGAAAAACGAGTTCCAGACACGTTCGCTGAGGACCAGCTATCAATGTTTGAAATTTTGCACGCAAACTGTCCAGAAGACTGCACCACGGATGCTATGGTAACCAGAAGGTGATGTAATGGTTGCACGCGAACACGAAGGCAGGATGCACGCCCAAAGCCATGAGTGCAGCAGCAAAATGTGGTCGATTGGACAGTATCAAGAGGCTCCTCGAAACTCACCCTGAAGGGTGCACACCCGAAGCTATATGGATAGCAGCGGCAAACGGCCACGTGGAGGTGGTCGAATGGCTGCATGCAAATTGCTCAAACTGCTCCTCGGTCACAGCTTTTAACAAGGCCGCTGGCGAGTGCATCATCCGATCACAAGAAAAACATCATCCGACCTACATCCGATCATCATCCGACCATAAGAAAAAACCGCAAGTGTGATGCATCATGCGCACTTACCCGTAGTCCAGTGGTTCATTGCAAATTGCTCGGGATTTTCGATCATTTCAGCCATGAAGAACGCGATTTTCTGCTCGGAATTTGAGTTCGTGCTGCACAATATCCTCGACAGTAGAATGCAGCGACAAGAAGAAGACCACTGTAGTCCCAGGAAATTTGCGCGTGGTTGGAGGAGAAGTACCCATCGCGTTCCGATGCAACTAGGTGTAAGCTTCATGCCGCAGTTGAATTTAAAAATTTGGCGCGGCTTCAGCACACTCGACGTACGATGGACCACTGACCTAAAAGAGCATTCGTGGCGGTCGTACATCCGTTTGTTGAGACCGAAGCAAGCAAAGCATACAGCTCCGTTGGCAATCAACCACGTTGATATACCGAGCATTGAGCATCGGCAGCGGCGAGAAACAGTGTGAAGGATTTTTCGTTGTCATTTCTGCCGGGTGAGACCACACTTGTAACGCAACCAGCAAACACTGCGTCGTCTTCCTGTTCGGTAAGATATAATTGCATTTAACTAAACCAATCGGTTGGAAGCGGATATTCTCGCGCCTGAATGTGAGAACAGTGTGCTGATAAGAGGCCGTTTCGACAACACAATCAAATTTACCATCGTGCGAGCGCCGACTTTGGATATACTCATGTTGGTGGTTGAACACCCCATAGAATGGACTTGCTGCAGCTGAATATCGTACGTCCAACGGCGTCCGAAGGTGTGGGGACCATCGTGGCGGAGTTGTTGCTAAAACATGTCAGTTGTTTTAGCATGGAATTGATCCTGTTCGGATCGGTGGACCTTGGTAACTGAAGTGTGGGAAGCTCATGCATACGGAACGGCATTACACTCGCTAGGAATTCTCTCGAGCGTTTGTTTAAGGTAGTATGTGGGGGACCACTTCTGGGGCTGCCCAATCTTCGAAGAAGTGTGCTCGTCGCGACTACCGTGCTGGAGCTACTGGGAGACTGATGAATCCCGTGGGGATATTCATTGAACCGATTCTTAGAAGACACTTCTGCTGAGACCCTGCGTTGTTTGTTAAAACGGGGATATGGGGACAGACGAGTGCTGTGCGCAATTTGTGGTAATCACGTTGATCGTTATTACTTATCGTATCAAAAATCGACCGTATGGACCACGAGATATGGCAAACTTGGACATCGCGGCCTCCAGGGGAAGTGCTGCAGTTGCTGCATCGTGTTGCTATCCCGCTGCGACGAGACCATTGTGAAAATACAAGGTCTACGACCAAAAGTATATCACCGTACTTTATCATGAGATGCGAAACTTTGGCAGTTCTTTTCAAGCGAACTGGTGTTTCTCGCCAGGTCTCTTGATGTGATATTTGCATCGCTGGAAGCGCATTGTGCCTTCTACGATGATCATTGCAGTTGTTTGGATCGCCAACAACTAAGCAATTCATCCTAAAACCAGCAAAATTCCTGAAAAACAAGCAGGCGACTTCTTCTCCTCCGCGAGTCGCCCTCGCCGGCGGCTTCCACGGCCACAGAGATGCCATGCCATGGACGTCTCCAACACCATCATTTATGACTCGACTTTGATGCTTTGTGTTAAACTGGCCACGCCTCCGTGATCGCAAATCGATCACGTCTCCTATGTCGCCATTTCAAGCAGCGTCAACTCCGATTTCTCCGAATTGCGAAGTGATCTTAGCACACATGGCTTCCTCTTCTGTGGAGGCGTTATCCCACTCGATCAACTAGATTCGCGTTATCGTCGACGTCCATTTCATTTCGAGTGTCCTCGGTGAACTTTCCGGCGCAAGACATGTGAGTGAAGGAGCGTGTGCCTCGTCGAAAGCGATGCCTGGCAACGACGCAGATGATGAAATACGTCAATGTTCCAGGGTCATTCATACACATAACACCTTGTAAAGCCAAGTGCGAATTGTGTCTGGGTTCACCGACTTCGCCGCACTCCTCAATCAAGATGCTGAAGTTTTCAAGGGAGGACGTGGCTCCCTGGTGTTCACCGTGATCACTCGGTGAAGGGTACAGTGCGCACTATTCGGGAATCCGTGAGGTCGTGTCTCGAGTGTGTCGTACGAGATCTCGGTCCTATGGTGGTGGTGGTGGGGTATTTCATTAGAAAAACGCTCAAAAGTTTCAAAAGAGACTCACGGGCACTTCAATGTGCCCAATATGCTGCCTGGTACGACAATGAGCTTCCCTCCGGTACCAGCTACCTCCACCGCTTCATCGCATGGGTGGGCGCACACTACCTTAATCTAGGTTCCCAAATATTGCAAGATAACGCCGTTCGGGATTCCACTTTCACATGCGTGTCGCGGCCCTACTACGAGTGCATGATAGACTGCTACTGGCATTGTCTTATAAACCAGCAATTGATCATTCACACACGCTCCACTTGAACCATTTCGAGTTGTAGCGATAGATCATCAGCTGGAGCCGGAATTTCTAGAAGAAGGCACTGCGCAGGTGTCGAGAAGGTTGCCTTCGCGGTAGCTGTAATTGTACCGGAAGTGCTCGTTGTCGTGCTAGATACCAATGGCATCGGAAGCACTTCTACTTGCTCGTAAATATTCTCACCACAGCGCGCAGTGCAGTTTGAACTCATGATTGTCCCCTGCAGTGGCCGCACGCAAAATATAGTACCGATGATATGTGCCGACAAAGTTGAGCTGCTCCTACTTAGTAGCTGTTCAGGGTTATCCTTCGTATCAGCTGTGACCGAGTGCTACGCAACGCGAGCGCTGAAATTGGCTACTGCTCGACAACCATGGATGACAAGGAACTGATAGAACGCTCCATGGACCAAGACAGGTGGAGGGAGCGGCGCAGGACAATGAATTCAATTGCTTCGGTATTGAAATACTTCTACCATTCATTTTGTGCTCGATGCTCGGCCCCACATTGCAACATCTGACAGCACCATCCAACCCCATCGTCACGACCATGCTGCGTCCAGCTGCTTCATTAACATAAGTATTGATATATTGCGTCTCACGTTGAAGTGCACGTCAAGTTCAACTCGACACGTCCGAACCACACCCGAGGACGTAAACTCTCTTTGCACTTCAGTTTTTGCGGCCAAAGGACACCATGCAGTCTCTCCACCTCACGATCGTTCGGTTCTTGCTGCATGAAAAGTTCTCGGCTAACCATGGCGCTGGGGGCATTGGCACTATCATCTCGGACTTCTTGGTAGAGGACATGCCACTGCACCGAGGCTGTGAATTGAATCGAGTCGGGTCGGTGGTTCTGCTGGAATTGCTGTGGCGAAAAGGTCTGCGGGACGCGGAAAGCGGTCTCTGGAGTGTGGCGAAGCTGGTCCACACGGAACCTCATTACCGTCGATGGGAATTCACTCAAGTGATGGTGGAAGCAGTTCGTCGCGATGATTTGAACATGGTGCATTGGTTGCTCGACCATTTCAAGGGGTGCCCGGTCTTTGAAGAAGTGATGAACGAGATCGTGAAAGGCGGCCACCTTTGGGCGATGAAGCTGCTGGACGCGGACCAACGACACGGAGGACTTCGGTGTGGGAACTTGAATTTGAATGCTGCTGCCAAGAACGGGCATTGGGATATCATCCGTTATGTGCATGAACGCACGCCGGAGAGACGACATTTGTCTGGTCGTCTGGTAGAGTTCGCATTTGAGCAGAATGACTTGGAACAGATCAAGTGGCTGATTGCAAACGGCTACAACGTGAGCATTGACGGGTTCCCCAAGTACTCCGTCACTGCATGGCCAATTTGTAAGACAACTGTGCGCTATCTGGTGGAAGAAGAGCATACGAAGTTCAATCACGGAGAAGCGGTGAAGATCGTCCGAGGTGCACTAACACAAGCGGCGGAAGTTGGAGACCTCGAGTTTATGAAATGGCTCGCCGGCCAACGCCTGCTACTGCCAGAATACGTGTTTCCGTACGCTTTGAAACGTGCAAGTGAGTATGGACACCTTTCCGTGGTGCAGTGGCTGCTTGCGCAAAAGGACCGGCTTGGTCTACATCAAGGTCCATCGGACGCTATGTTTGCAGCAGCAGCATCTGGGAAGCTTCGACTCGTGCAGTGGCTGTACGAGCGGTATGGCTGCGACCCAAAAATTGAGCTCTTTCACAAAGGCTCGCGCTTAACTGAGATGGATGCCGCCGCCGAAAATGGACACCTTGATGTACTTCAGTACCTTCACGACATCGATATGTTGCTGCGGAAAAAGCGTCATCGCAAGACACTATATTGTCATTACCCATTGTGCACATCTCGAGCAATGAATGCTGCTGCTGCGTCTGGGAACTTAGACATTGTAAAGTGGTTGCACGCAAACCGTTCTGAGGGTGCTCTCCAGCTGCCATGGACAATGCTGCGGCTAACTTACACGCGGATGTTGTCGAGTGGCTGCACTCAAACCGCTTGGAAGGGTGCACAACTGCAGCCCTGGATCGTGTAGCTTCTCGATCATTTCATGTTCCAACGTGTCCTGCCACCCAGTTCTCCTGCTGCGCCGATCAAAGACCTGCCTCGTTTGGACAGGAACAAATTGAACTCCTAGGGTGGTTGAACACCAATCGTTCAGAGGGCTGCACAAACGCAGCCATGAGTTTGGCTGCAGCCGTAGGCAATCTGAAAGTGCTGCAATGGCTGCACGTGAATACAACGGCAGTCTCTACGACGTATGGGATGGACGAAGCTTCAGCTCAAGGTCGTCTTGACATTGTCGAGTGGCTCCACGGAAATCGCTCCGAGGGATGCACGTCACGAGCTATGAACAAGGCAGCTGAAAATGGGCACCTGGAGGTCGTGAAATGGCTGCACATGAATCGGTCGGAGGGATGTCCTGCGGCAGCAATGGATGCTGCCGCAGGGTACGTTCCGTTTTCGAACCCTCGTCGACAGCAATTCTGTATCGTGCAGTGGCTTCTCGCGAATTGCAAAGAGGTTAGTGCCTCGTCATCCTTTCAAAAAGCGTTGCATGGACGGCATTTCGAGACCATTCTGCTACTACACGCACACAAACCGAACTTCAGCGACAATGATCTGAGGAGAATGAAGAATGGTCCTGACTTTGATGGAACATCAGCCTATGGTTCTAGCTGTGAAATTCGTGAATGGCTGGAAGAGAACTATCCAGAAAGTATGCAAGAGTAGGATCTACACGTGAGAGAGCCAACATTAGTTGATAAAAAGTCAGTGTTGTATGCAAGACTACTTCGCAGTCCACAACAATTTAGTGAGCTTCCTGATAAGCTCACCGTGTGCAGAGAGAGATAGAGCGAACACAACCACTTACCATGAATACGTACATATATGTTACCGCATGTGGAATACTCCATAGCAGGAATTTGAAAGTGCCTCTCAATGACTACCGCCATACGAGCTCTATTGTTTTCCCTCACCCCTCCGTCGGAATAAGAATACCCAATCGAACAATATTCTTAAAATAGGTGCTTAACTAAAGCATTATCCCTTTTGTACTATCCGGCCCATACTTCCATCGACATGCCTAGTAACAAATGCATGACGTTTTTTTAGACATATGTCTTTCGCTTGTGTAGTGCTTTTGAAGGAGTGTCTGAGGAAGAGATAATACCTTCTCCCTACCTACTTGCAATACTCCTTTGTTTGCATGACGACACATCCCGAATTTCGGCTCGTTTCTTTGGGAGCACAAGCCATAACCTTGCTTTGCTTAGCATCCTAATCATTTTTAATGCAGTCGAAGTTCTTACATTTGGGCTTTCACCGACCAAATACTCCATCTTTCCTGCTACAGTTCGCGTAAAAAAATACATTTAGTTTTTGTATGTCATCTCTACTGTACCACTGATATGGTACACTCCTCCCTTGAACAGGGATAATCGACAATATGACTAGCGAGGGGATCATCTATTTAACCGGCACATTCATCGAAAGTC